>MU090122.1:18455-44324 GCA_014858505.1 Corymbia citriodora subsp. variegata
CCCCCTTCCCCCTCCCTTTCTTTAATTTTCAACTCGAGATGACAGATTTCTTCTCTAAATTTGTGCTTCATTTTTCTTTATCTTGTTTTCTTTTGGTAATCATTTGTGTCCTTTAAATTAAACATGAAAGAAGAGCTAGGATAAACACATTATGACCATAAAAAGAGGAAAAGAAAAGGAAAAGGAAAAATAATTTTTGTATATTCTAATATGCGTGAGTAACATAAGGTAATAATCGGCATAACTTTAATGAATGCCTCTTGTGATCGGCCCAAAGCATACCTGGAGATGAATCCAAATAAGTGTAATCATCTTGTCATCATTTTCTTGACCAATTCTTGACCAAAGAAAAGGAGAGAGAGAGAGAGTCATACACCTATCTTGAATGATAATTAGTGAATAAGGAATGGCATGTTTAAATTAGCAATTTAAGGATCACCCAGTTTGATCGAGATATAATTAATGACAAGATTGGGTTTAAAAGGTAGAGTTTGTAAAACATAGAAACAATTACAAAGGGGATCAAATGTTAATATAAGGATGTAGCTGTGTGCGTAATTATGGAGTCGAGCTTAGCAAAAAGACAACCAAAGGGAAGGGGACATGAACATGTGGAGGGAATTGTATTGGGGTGTCGTTGGGACAGAGAGAACATTTTGATTATTTTCCTTCCACTGTCTAATCCCTCGCATGGAGACAAAAATGCCTAACTGGGGCCAAGAAGACCGAAACTTTAACCTGCCAAGTCCTGCTTTGTTTTGGTTTCCTTTTGAGATAGACCACGAGATTAGCATTCGAGCGTTAGAAGTCTTTTCATAGATCAAAGCGATCCAAACACAAAAGTTGAGTACTAAGGAGAAGATCGCGAAGAGAGAGAGAGAGAGAGAGAGAGGAAATGGAAGGAGCGAAGTTAGGAAAATGTGAAAGGAGGGAGGAGAGGGTGCATAACTAGAGGGAGCTGCTTCTCCGACAGCTGCATTTCTTGAAGATCCGTGGCCTGCAAGGCCTCTTCTTCAAGAAGCCTATGTATTTCCCCTTTTCCTTTTATTTTTTTTTCCAGAGAAAATTTCTAATTTATTTATTCAACTAATCACCACCTTATCTCCTAAGAACTTATTTCATCATTCAGGCCAATCCGGCCTTGAGTTAACAGTGAGATTGACGGCAAAATCCCGCCAGAAGACCACCTTAGCCTTCGGGATAACAGGATCGTACCTTTGTATTAATTATGGGACAAAGAATGTTAAATAGTTCGATCTCCAATGGTTCGAAAGCTGAGTACCAACATGAACTTATTGCACAAAAAGAAATGGTTAAAAGCAGGGTCCTTTGCGGAAATGGACCTACCTCTTTTCACTCCTTTTGACGTTAAAGCCGGCCCCCTTTTTTTTTTCTTTTTGTCTAGATTGAATTTAATTATTAGATGACAATATCCAATTTCTTTTTGCCCCCTCTTCGGCTACGCAGCGCTGGCCAATCACCGGCGACAAAAAATTTAACCCGCGAGATAATTCATTCCCATCGCGCGTTCCCCTAGGTGCAGATAATTCCGGCCGGATCTTTGTTCAAACCCAAGGAAAACGTGGCAACGGTCAACGCTCCATGAGGTGCTCGGCTCGGCTCGGCTCGGCTGGGCTGGATTCCCCATCATCGCATTAAGTTACTCTTTTATGGGCAAATAAGTCCTTAACAAATTCATCATTTTATATGTCGACAGTACGTTAATGCTTTCAAAAAAATTGCTTGTGCCTTACCTTATTGATGCAGCAAATACCAAAAGGAGCCATACTCGATAGTTATCAAATTGTATTAAAGAAAAGAAATTAGGCAATCAAAAGTTACGATCGAGTTCTTCATTGTGCAAACTTGATGCGTGATTTTATGAAGCCAGTTTACATTTTGAGTAAGTTATGTTTCTAAATGAGTTACAATAATATAATTTAAATCAAAATCTTGATCAAGTTTAAATTATGTTCCTAATCAACATTAGATTGCATGGTTTCTTTTTTCTCTTTTGCCTACAACATGGTTTGACTTGACATTATGTAAGTCGATGGCCAAGATGAAGTCAATATCATGAAGTGATTTGTTTCACAACGCTAGAATATCTTTTTTTCCTGGTGATTGAAGCCGATTATATTACATGAATTTGATTTGGGAATCACATTGAATTTCACTGGAAAAACACATTCTAATGCAATTTTTGCATTATGACTAAGTTTGAGATCACTCTTAATCCTAATGAAATATGATACATAAATACACAAACTTGTTAAACATTATAAAACACGTGAAATTAAATACGTACTGACTGAGTTACTTGTACTTGGGTAATAAAAAATATTTTGCAAACGTGAAGAGAAACTCTCCTAGGTAGACAACCTCATATGTGTCGTCCCCACCCACTAGTCATCGTTGAGAGAGAGAGAGAGAGAGAGATTAGTTTTGATGGGTGCGGTGTGATTTTTCTAAAGTGCAGTGGCATTTTGTAGGAAAGTAAATAGTTCTCTGAAGTTTTAAAACGAAATTATTTGGAGAGAATGTTTTTCTCTTGATTTTTCTTATGAGTCTAACAAGACAAAGAAAATGGTGGCAAAACTAGAAATAGAATATCAACTTTGTAAGTTTTGCTTCAAGAAATACTGATGTAATTGTACTTAATTCATTGTGAGAATAAAAGTCCATTTTTGAATTACAAAAAATAAATAATAAGAAATTACTATGAGGTCCATTTCTTCAAGAATTTATAACTAACAACATGATGTTATTCTTATGGTAGCCCAAAAACTATTTTGCTAGCAAAGCCCTGGTTTATTATATTGTTTTCTCAAATTTCTAATTCTGAAAAGTTTATTGCCAAAAAATTTAAATGAAGGACACTTTAGTTTCAGTTCTCTGTAGCGACATCCATACTCCGTCAAGCCATATTAAATTCTTCAGTGAGCTAAGTTATAGTGGTCACTTAAGTCATCGCTCTTTGAAAGTCGTGCAATTTAAATGATTGTTTGAAAAAAATTGGGCACCAAAGTTGGCACTGTAGTCGTGGGAACATAAATCAGTATATGTGAGGTGAACAAGCTTCACATGTCTTCATATTGTAGTGCCTAGTCATTGAATTTGAGCCATTTATGGTAACAAAATTCATTGGTAAAATTAGGAATTAAAATCAGAGAATAGTCAAATGTGACGAAAATAAATTTAGTTGCCGTGAGCTGAGGTGAAATCGGGCAATGAACAGTGACCGTCGCTGTACAACCGCGACAAACTGAATTTCATATTTGACGGTTTTTCGGTAGAATATAATATTTTTTAGCAGCAATGCGCTTATAAACATTTTACTCCAATTCTTTTCCTCGCTTTCATCCGATCACTCGACCACTCGTTTTGCTCCTTTTTGTTTGTTCAATTAGCTTCATGGGAGAATGGTAACAACTCAAATAATATCAAATTAACGCAACGAACTAAAATAAACATAATAGAAACCGATATAGTGGAGTAAAATAAATACCAAGTACATGAACACAAAACAATTTTTTTTATGTGCAAAACCTCCTCAATGTGAGGAGATCAAAAACCACGGGACCAGAGTCCATCCGAAGATCTTCACTATCAAGAAAATTGAGTAAATAATGTTCTTCCCTAATAAATACTAAAGGTACATAGTAGCAAAGATCTCAAGAACCTAATTCTTGGCAATACGCATAAATTTCACAAGAAAATCTGACAAAAAATGGATTATGAGCTAGTCTATGGTGCCATAACTCTGCAGTAGCTTTAGAAGTTTTGATTAATTCATGAAAAACCTAATGTAGGGAGTTTCAAACGAAAATCAAACCATTCAGATTTGAGAAGATTGTGCCACGAACAGGCTAACAAACTTTCAGCTCAATTGAACCACGAATCAATCTCTGATACTAGCTTGATGTAAATCAAATTTTGCCCCAAACTCTTAGATTTTCTACTTTATCTTTTTCTCTTGTTACTGCGGCCTTTTGCAGCTATAACTTCAAAGATAGTAAGAAACCATATTTTTCCATATGACTTATCATATGGACTCAAGCCCTTTTGGACTTACAACTAACCTCCTTCACATAAAAGTAAACCTAGCTAATAAATCTCCCCCTCATGACAATGTGGAGGGATTCACCATCCCTACTATCAATCGGCAATGTTTAAACTTCTCTCTTGATAGAGCCTTTGTAATCATATCATAGTCATTATAGTCCATATGAATTTTTTCAAGTTCCAATAACTTCTCATTTAGAACATCCATTATCTAGTGATATCTAACATCAATATGTTTTGATCAACAATGAAAAGATGAATTCTTACCAAGATAAATTGTGCTTTGATTATCACAAAATAACGCATACCTCTTTTGCTTAAACCCAAGTTCTTCTAAAAACTTCTTCATCCATAGCATCTTTTTACTAGTTTCAATCGTTACAATAAATTTATCTTCGGTTGTAGAAAGTGTAACACACTTCTACAATCTTGACTTCCATAACACAACTCCACTTGCAAAATAATCAAATAACTAGAAGTAGTTTTTCCTGCCAAGTCGGAATCTGTGTATCCAACTAACTCAAGTTTCCCTATCCCGAAACTTAGTTTCAAATTTGAAGTTCCCCGAAGATACCTCATAATCCACTTCATTACATTCCAGTGCTTTCTGCTTGGATTTGACAAATAACGACTAACAACGTCAACTGCGTGCACTAAGTCTGGGTGTGTATATATCATCACATACATTAAGCTTCCTATAGCTGAGGCATATGGAACACTTTCCATATCTTTCTTCTATTTATCAATCGTAGGACTTTGCTTCATATTTAACTTAAAGTAGGCAGCAAGAGGAGTACTAACCACTTTAGCCTTGTCTGTATAAATTTTTTGAAAGATCTTCTCAATATATTTCTCTTGCGACAAAAACAACTTTATAGCATCTTTATCTCGAGTAATTCTAATGCCAAGTATTTGCTTCACCGAGTCCAAGTATTTCATGGCAAAAGACTTGCTGAACTATTTCTTCAATAGCTCAATTTGTGAAGCATTCTTGCCAACAATCAGCATATCATCAACATAAAGCAAGAGAATAATAAGGTCATCATCAGAAAATTTTTGGACAAACACACAGTTATTAGGGGTGAGCATGGTCCGGGTGGGCGGTTCCCACCCTAGAACCAAGAATTGCCCGCTAAGGACCGGTTCCGAAAAATTGGATCCGAGAACCGCTCATTAGTTCCATGGATCCACCCGAGAACCAGACTGCCGGTTCGATCCGGTTCTCAGGTGAATCCATGGAACCGGTCTCACAAGCAATGACGCCTACTCAATACGCATTGATGAATCAAATTCGATTGCGCTCATTTTTGGTTTTTCAAGAATTGTATGTGATTTAAGGCTTTTTCAAAGTATGTCACCAAAAATTAAAGAATAACTACAAGCAAAAAGCATACTACTTTCATGAAAGACGTACTTTGCCCAATTTGTTCTCCAATTGTCAAGTCTTCCCATAGTGTCTCACAATCCAAACGGTGTGCTTCCATGTCCAGCTTATTCACGGCACCATTACTTCCACAGCTACTAGCATTGCTCGTGACCTTGTTCAATTTTCCTTTCTAAACAAGCCCCTCAAATCAGTAGAGCGACAAAGGCAAAAAAGAACTCAAAGTGGAGAGAAATAAAAGTTTCATGCACAAAAGAACGGACAAAGAAATGCAGTACTAATCATACCAAACAAAATTCAATTACGTGGAATTAAAAAACAAGTCAAAAGTCAAAAGCCACAAATCACAATGGCCATCAAGTTGATCACATGAGCACCACACCATCACGACGACACAAGTCCAACAATCATACCAAATGAAACTCAAGCACATGGAACAAACTCATCCAGCATGAGTCTACAACGACAAACAATCGCAATAAGATGCCAAAAAATTCATGACTTATAAAGCTTGTGAATCCCAAGTTGGAGAGCTCTTAAACTCCAAGTCCTAACCTCCTGAAAGTAAAAAAAAAATAAGTGTAGATGATCGCTCAATATTAGTAGAAATTGAACTCAAACAATTATTGAAAAATCTCACCACGTGTATTACTCCCACTTCAACTTGTAAAGTCTATATATTGTTAATCTCCGTGTTAACATAATCCATATCTAACAAAAAAGAAGGTATTAAATAAAATACATTTATTAGATACCTAAAAGAATTAAAAAATGAAATGACATGAACTTACCCAACTCAAACTTTTCCACATTTGCAATGCACTCTTCAACATTAATCAGCTTAAGAACTGTTCACAACCAATCTTGAGTGCAAATCAAAGCTTCTACAACTCTAGGAGTCAAAGAACTTCGAAAGCCATCAAACACACGACTGGATGCACTGAAAGTTGACTCTGAAGCAACCGTAGTTACAGGGATAGCAAAATATCCCGAGCCATCAAAGATAGGATTTTAAACTTTTGGCTGGCAACACTCCACCACTTCAAAATGTCAAGATCACAAGTATCTTCAAGTTCAGTTTTAATATATCGATCAAGCTCAGATAAATTGCCATTGGACCCTTTTTTCTCCTCATTAAGAAAGTCATCATATAATAGCCGTTGCACATGGAAAAGTAAACCGCAATCTTCCTCTCAAGTTCTCTCATCACAAAGAGGATCGTAACTACTACTGACACTACTAATAAAACTCACAAGTTCATCTAGATTTTTCTCACAAGAAATAGGATAAGTTCTCTCATAAAATTTAAACAAACGTTCCAGGGCAAATTTCACATTATCATACATTTCATCAACTTTCACAACATCTTCATAAATGAGTCTACAACAATACCTCACATAATTCATCTTCTTTCTAGGATCCAACGTCACTACAATCAACACCATCATATTTACCTTTTCAAAACTCCCATAATATTTGTCAAACTTGTCTTTTATTTTCATACCCATAACTCTCACCCTATGATCAAAAGCCTTCACCGCTTCTTTCATATAATTATACAAAAAAGCTATCTCCTCAAAATAATCAATTGAAGTGATATACAAAATTCCAGACATCTTGTTAGTAGCATCATAAAACTGCTTCAAAAACATTGAAAGAATAATGGCATTTTCCCAATCAACACTACTTGGAATATCATAATTAAGCTCAGTTGAGAAAGAACTATCATCTTCATCCATTCTTTCAAAAGCTTTTCTTAGTTTTATGGCACTTTCTAACATTAGATAAGTGGAATTCCATCTTGTAGACACATCGAGACAAACCGAACCCTTATAAGTGACCCTTATACTTTCAATGCAATTTTGAAATATCTTAGCTCTCATGGGAGAACTCCTCACATATCTAACCACATTTTTAATACGTGTAATGGAATCACGTACTTCGACCAAGCCATCCTTCACAATCAAATTTAATATATAAGCCGTGCACCTAATGTGTAAAACTTCACCATCTAAAATTAAAAGCCTATCTTTTGAAAAATTTTCTTTTAAATAACCAATGGCAACATCATTCGAACTAGCATTATCCACAGTGGTTGTTGACACTTTCTTCTCTATTCCCCACTCATATATGCATTTCTCAATCACTTTCCCAATATTCTTGCCCTTATGACTAGACATCACCACAAAATTGATGACTCTTTTATGCAATTTCCAGTTTTCATCAATAAAATATGCAGTGAAACATAAACAGTTCAAATTTTGAATGGAACTCCATGTATTAGTTATGAGTGCAATCCTAGAATTAAGCTTACAAAAGGAAGCCTTCAAACTTCATTTTTCACAAAAATACAATTTCACGCAATCCCTATCCACCATAAATTGTGACATTTGCTTGAAGAGAGGTTGCAATTGATTCACATAATCACGAAATCCAACACGTTCAACCATTGAAAATGGTTGTTCTTCAATTATAATCATTCGAACAAAAATTTGCCTACATTTCTCCTGATCAAACTTCCATGTCATTAAAACTTGAGCACTCCCAGTACTAGTATTTCCCCCTATCAATTATTGCACTTTCTCAAGTGCTTCAACATATTTGAAGTACCATTATCAACATGGTATGAATACTTGGCCCCATAATAATTGCAGAAGACATCAACTTTCCCACTCGAGTGAGTTATTCCTTTATGAAAATGAAGCCAGGCTGTTGATTTTCTCTTATTAGGAGTAGGACAAGAGCCGAATACCTTGTTTGTTTTGAATGCCTCTTCAAAGTCTTCACTTTCTCCATGTTCTAGTGTTATTGATTCCATTATTGGCGTTATCGCATTATAGGATCCCTCCACTTCCATTAACATGTTAATGGATCACCTTCAGCTTGACCACTAATCCCCTGACTTCTCCAACAATGTGAGACGATAAGTCCTTTCCTTGCAAAAAGATTAAGGTTCGCTCTGGAGCAACATGCCCCATCACTGAACACAACCCCGGCTCATCCAAATTTAAGAATGTGGTATGCACAAAGCACAATTTACTAAGCCTGATACACAAAAAATCCAAAGAGATTAGTGACAGTCACAAGGTACTCGGACCGTGGATGACCTTCTAAAAGTTCATACTTCAACTAATTTAATCAACAGAAAATGAATTGCCAGGTCAAGGCAATCACAGAACTGCATACTCTGCATGAAGACATACTAGAATCAATAAGTAGAGGAGAAAAAGGAAAGGATCAAAATGATTGGAATTGCTTGACATCAAAAGGAATATTTAGATCTCGTAGTGTAAAAGCAAAAGTTCTTCAAGTGAAAAAATTAAAAGCAAAATTGACAGGAAAAGTGATAGGGCAACCTTCCTTTTCGAAGATAAAGTGTAATTAGGAGAGACGCAAATGTCAGAAGGTGAGTCATTGCAATTTTTGAAGTTAGTTCGAAGTGGTCACTATGCCTATCACAGTGGACATTAGAATAAAGCCTAGATAAAGGGCATCAACAACTGCTGCAAAAGTATATACAAATGAATAACTGCAAGTCCAATCAGCACCAAAAACCCAAATGAATGAAGACCCAAGAGCAGGAATTACCTTCAAAAAGCGCCCCCGCCGATTCTTGCCAAAATTAAAATAGAACACTTGCAACCAACAACACGCAATTCAAGCAATGCGAATACCAAAAATGACAGAAAACAAGGAACATAATGCCCCAATAAGAAAAGCACATGCCTTGGTGTCAAGCTACAATTCCTTGCTTGAGGCCTCCTAATCGTCGGTATAGACGTAGTAATTAAAGAGATCCAAGAACCAGGAGATGCCGGAGAAAGGCACAATGATGGTGGATAACGTGGCTGACGTCTTCTCGAAGATCTTGAGGTAGCGGCCATGAGGGTTCTCCTTCAGATCCAAGTAGAAGAGCTTGTGCTCCACCTAGAGCGTCTTGCACATCAACTCCACATCTATCCCTCCTCCTCCTCCAACTTCTCTGCCTGAAGAAATATCATCTTCGTTAATCCTGCGCGAACTCGGCACAAACACACGAACTCTCTCAACACTAACCATGACTAGCATCAAAATTTAGGGATATAGGGTTTTTAGTTAAATCAACCAAACAAACAAAGAACTCATAGATTTAGGGATTTAGTGAGTAGATTCAACTTACAACAACCGAAAGCCGTGAGTGGCGCGCTCGAGTCGAAAGAGGGAGGCGCAGTTGACTCGACCAAAGGTGAGAGGCGTGGCCAAATCGAGAGAGGGAGACGCGGTTGACGGCCATGAGTGCGGTTGATGGAGTTGACGCAATCGAGAGCTAAGAGGTGTGGTCGATGGCCGACAACCGTGAGTGGTCGCGAGATTGTCGAAGTCTTGACAAGAGAACACTCACGGAGTTGAGCTTGAGCCGCTTCTTTCTTCAAGAGTTTGACGAGAACTGCAGTCTACAAGCAAGGGTTGTTCCACTTCCACGACCACAAAACCGAGTAGATAATGGCCTCAAGATGTGGAATATAAAAATTGAGCCGTTTCTTTCTTCAAGATGTTTTTTAGGGCTTTAAATGGAAAATAAAAATTCTAAATAGGGTCCTTCAAAATTTTAATTTTTTCAACCAATTTTTTTTATAATAAAAATTAATATATATTGGTCCGGTCTGGATGGGCAGGTGGGCGGATCCATCCATGGAACCGGGAACCAGAACGATCCCTTTAGGAACCACCGGTTCCAGGCCGATCCGATCCGGGTCCAAGCGCTCCGGGCAGGTCCCGATTGTTTTGCTCACCTCTAACAGTTATCCGATGAAGTTTTCTTATAACCCCATTCTATTATAACTAATGTAAACTTTTTGTACCACTGTCTTAGTGCTTGCTTTAGGCCATAGAGACTTTTTTTTTTAGTTTGCACACATAATTCTCTTTCTCTTTTACTTTGAAAACCTTAAGCTATTTCATGTATATCTATTCCTCTAAGTCACCACGTAGAAAGGCTGTTTTGACATCCATTTGCTCAATTTCCATATCTAGGGTAGCTACCAAGCCTAATACCACATGGATAAATGACATTTTCACTTCTAGACAAAATTTATCATCAAAATCAATGCACTTTCTTTGACGAAATCCCTTAACAACCAATCTAGCTTTGTACCATGGTTGTGAAATATGTTCATCTTGCTTAAACCTATATACTCATTTATTTTTGAAAGCTTTTTTACCTTTAGGTAACTTCATCAGCTTAAAAGTATAATTATCATAAAGTGAGTATATTTCATCTCACATAGTATCAAACCAATTGCTTTTGTACTCATCTTCTATTACTTCTACATAGCACTCTAGTTTACCTACATCAGTCAATAATACATATTCATCTTCAGAATAAATAGTGGAAGGTCATCGATTTCTAACGGATCTTTCAATCGGAACATCTAGTGGAATATCTAATTGAGTCTCTGGTTCAGCAATAGTATTATATGTTTCAATATGTTTAGGAACATGTGTGTTATTTGGAACATTGACTTCTTACTGCTCTTCATCAACCTATGTATGAATATTTGTAAGAGAAACTGGATCTAAATCAATTAAATCATCACTAACCCGTGATGTTGAAATCATCTCTACTTTCTTAATATCATCTATTGTCTGATTTTCCATAAACATAACATCTCTACTTCTTACAATTTTCTTTTCAACTGGATGATAAAATTTATAGCTAAGCATATCCTGTCCATAACCAATAAATATGCACTGCCGTGTTTTCACATCAAGTTTAGGCATCTCATCTTTGGGAATTTGCACAAATGCTTTCCATCCAAAGACACGCAAATAATCATAAAAAACATCTCTGTCTATCCAAACTCTATTAGAAACATCAAACTCTAAAGAAACGCATGAAATAAGATTTAATACATGCGCAACTGTACTTAAAGGCTCACCCCAAAAGGATCCAAGTAGTTTTGACTATGAAAGTAAGCATTTTACTATTTCAACTAGTATTCTATTCATTCTCTCAACTAGGCCATTTAACTGAGGCGTCCTAGAAGATGTCTTTTGATATTGAATATCTTGTTATTTGCAATATTCATCAAAAGTCCAGTATACTCTCTCCCGTTATCAATTCTGATGCATTTTAATTTATTTCTAGTCTATCTCTCAACTGAAGCTTGAAATTGCTTAAAAGCATCTAATACTTGGTCTTTAGTTTTTAAGGTATAAATCAAAGTTTTCCTTGAAAAATCATCTATAAAAGTAACAAAATATAGAGAGCCACCAAGTGACTTTGTTTTCATAGTACCACAAACATCATAATACGCTAAATCAAGTATACTTGACTTTCTTGAAGAAATAGAGCTTTTAAATGCAACTCTATTCTATTTTCTTGATAAACAGGGAGCATACTTCTTTAGCGCCAAAATTTTCATTCTTAAAAGGAGCTTTTTCTTTACCAATATTAACAAGCTTTTCTCATTGATGTGACTAAGCCACTTATGCCATAATTCAACTGCATGTTCGCTATCTATTGCATTAATTTTGTTTGTGAATAACTTTGCTTACATAATATACAACAAAGAATATTTTTCACCTTTAGCCACAACAAAAGAACCTTTGGTAAGCTTCCATCGATCATCACTAAAGATGATGCAATACCCTTTATCATTCAACTTGCCTATGGAAATTAAATTCAAGCGGATATCAGGTATATGTTTAATATTATTCAATATTAATCGTATGCCATTGCTGATTTTTAGGCACACATCACTAATACCTACAACTTGAACCAACTTATTATTTTCCATCTTCACGGATCCAAAGTCACTTGACTTGTATGCTGTAAAGAAATCCCTACGAGATATAGCATGAATAGATATACCACTATCAATTACCCAACTGGTTTCATGAGATACAAAATTCACCGCATTACCATAAAAAATAATGAGAAAGTCATCTTTAAGTGCAGCAACACGATTATCATCACTGTTATTATCACATTTCTTCTCTTTACTTTTCTCATTTTGTTCCTCCCTTTTGAATAGGCGGCAAAACCTCCGAATATGTCCATTCTTAAGACAATAATGGCACTCAACATTAACAAATTTATCATACTTACCTCTTTTTTTTTTCTCTATTTCTCGAATCTCAAGACTCACTTGACCCATTTTCTCAACAACCAAGACATCATAATGTGAAGAGGACGATCCCTGTATCTTCATTCTCATCTCTTTATTCAAAATACTACTTTTGGCCAAATCCATAGTAATTGTACCATCCGAGGTAGAATTAGATAAAGACGTTTAGAATGTTTCCCATGAGTTCGGCAAAGTACCAAGCAATCATAGTGCTTGTATCTCATTATTAAATTTGATTCCCATCACAGCCAACTAATATAATTCTTTGAAAAGAATTTAAATAATCAGTCAAACGAGTACCATCTTGATATCTCAAAGTCATCATATGTTTTATCAAAAATAACTTATTATTCCCAGACTTTCGAGTATATAATTGTTCGAGCTTATCCCATAAACTGCGTGTATGTGTTTCCTCAATAATATGATTCAAAATAGTATCATCTACCCAATGCCTAATATAACCACACACTTGACAATGAAATGTAGACCATTTAGTATCATTTTTATTCTCTAGTTTCTCTTCAGCAAATACGAGCAAATAAAAATCTTTCACATATAAAATGTCTTCCCTCTTTCCTTTTCAAATATGATAATTCGAACCATTCAGTGTAACCATTCTACTCATATTCATTTTCATTGTTTAATACAAAACAGAAAAATCAAGCAATAACCTGAAACTCTGATACCACTCTGATGGAAGAATGATAACAACTCAAACAATATCAAATTAACGTGGCGGAATAAAATAATATCTCTTCTTGTGTAAACCTAATAAAAATCAATATAATAGAATAAAATAAATACCAAACACGTGGTCTTTTTTTTACGTAGAAAACCTCCTCGGTGTGAGGAGATAAAAAATCATGGAATCTTCACTATCAACAAAAATGGGTGAACAATGTTCTTTTCTAGTAAATACTAGAGGTACATAGCAGCAAAAATCTCAAGAACACAGTTCTTGGCAATATGCATAAATTTCACAAAAGATCAAAAATAAATCTAACCAAAAACACAAGTTTTGATCAATCCACGAAACACTCAATGTATGGAACTTCAAACGAAAATCAAATCATTCATATTCGAAAAGGTTGTGCCATGAACAAGTTGACAAAATTTCAGCTCAATCGGACCACGAATCGACATTCGATATCAACTTGATGTAAATCAAATTTTGCCCCAAACTCTCAGATTTTCTGCTTTCAAGAGAATTGCATCCTTTTGCAACTACAACTTCAAAGATAATGAGAGATTATATTTCTCCATATGACTTATCATATAAGTTCAAGTCATTTTGGGCTTGCAACTCATTGGACTTCCTCTACATAGAAGTGAACCCAACTAACAAGCTTTTCGGGAGAACTGCAATCTTAACTTAATCGCTAAATGAATATAGTGTGCTACGATCATCTCTCCCGGTAGCGATTGAGCAACACGGGTAGCAACATCAGTATTGTAGTGTTCACTCGGGATTAGCAAAACGCCAAGGTAAAGCGAGCTCAACTTGGGCGCCACGATCGCAGAGCATGATGAACACACATTTCTCAATCTTTCATATTTTTTCTTTTGATTTTTGCTTTGATAGTTTGAAATCGATTTTCATTTGCCTTATTATCTTTATATATATTCCCATAGGATGCCGATCGTTGGCTTCATGCGTTACATGTTGGCTCGAGTTTCGAAAGTTCTAGATAAATTATAGAAATAGGGGTGATTGCAATTCTTTATCGCTTACATACTCCATAGCAAGTCTTATATTCCTAATTTTCTCTGCATTATCATCATCATCCTATTTTAATCTTTAAAAAAAATGCTCTTTTTTGCAATCAAACGTGAAAATACGGCATTCACCATATTTCACATATCGAAGTATATGTGTTCTTTGACCTTCAAGATAAATATAGTTTTCTCCTTCTTATCATGTTACTACATGCACCACGTGTATCCGGGCATGAATGGATCGAGTAATTGTGATGATCATGAGAAAAGAGATTAAATATTTTTCGAGTTTTTTTTACTTCCAAAAATAGTGGATACGAGAAGCAAATTCAAAAATGCCATATAATATCTCTAACACTTATTCTTTTGACCTTGAATGGAAACTTTAAATTTCTGTTTTAATTTAAAAAAATTAAGTTTGTGTTTTGGAAGTTTGGAATACATTTCTTTGTAGTAAAAATAAATAATAATAATAAATCAGTATTGTTTCTTAGACCCTCGACTTAAAGAAATGTTAACTATTTGATCCATTCCAAGTAGACTAATTGCTTCATTTGATTACCTCCACTTCACCAAACACTAATATCAATCACATTAGAAACAATGGAAACAAAATTAGGGCTTTTTTAAGTCATCTGATATGAAGAAGTCCTTGTTAAAAAATAATATCACAACTCCTTAATTCTTCAAGAAACCATTAAACCCTCTCCCTCTCTTTAAAAACCTCATTTAGAATGGTACAAAGTGAAATCTCACCACACGGCTTTGTTGCAGAAAGCCCCTCTCTCTCTCTCTCTCTCTCTCTCTCTCTCTCTCTCTCTCTCTCTCTCGTATCTTCGCACTAATCATCACATTTTTTTTCATTTTTTTTGATATTATACATTGTCCACTTGGAGAGAGAGATGGAAAATGATTTATCGTGTCTTCCTTTATTGGCCGACGCTGGTCTGCAAGGGAAAGATCAGTCTCACTTCTTCAATCTTTGCACGTAGAGAGCATCTGCGATCCAGACTCGCTCATAAATTTCATCTGCCAACAGTTTCCAATCCTTCATGGCCTCAAAGAAAGTCCTTTTGAGAGGATTGTATTCTTCTTCAAGAATATATAATCGCTCATCGAACACTTTGATATGACTGACCTGAGTTGCCCTTTTTTTCCAACGTAGCTCAGCACATGAGCCACTTCTTTGAGGACTCCATGAACTCCCACCTGCGTTGTTAACAACAATTTTCTCCCTCATTCCATCCTCTTCAATAATTCTTTCGCATATAATCCCAACCACCGAGGATTCCAAAACAACTTCATAGAATCAGTGCAAGACCTACTAGGTTCTAAGGAGACTCACACCTCAGTGATCTTCAGCTTGTTAGAGATGTCCAACTTTGGTATTTTGTACTACGTTCTCTTGTCCTCAAACCTGTGGTGAGAGAATGATGAATATAGTGGCTAAAATAACATTTTTCCGAATGAAAAAGCAACAAGAATCAGCCAATCTTCTCTTGCATAAGCTTAAATGTTGAAGATAATATAGCCTAGAAATGTGCTTTTCGGAAAGTTCTGCAACGAATAAACAAAGGACAATTTCTCATTTTATTTTTAGATGATGATGTCAAACATTTGACTCTACTTATGGAGCGATTAGTAGGATCTTTGGGCGACACTGCTATATTGGGGGTGAAGAAAATAGTAAGCAAAGGATAATATGAAGAAACCAACATTCTTTTGTCACGGGCCGATTGATCTAACATTCCCTTCAACCCGTGTGACCTTAAGATTTCTCCGAAGCAGCCTTTCTCACTCAACTCACAAGAATTTTAGAGAGAGAAGTTCTGGATTCTATTACTCTTGTAAAATGAGATGGTACAAATGAGAGAGAGAAAACCCCTATATATACAAGTACAGGCCACACTATATCCGTAGATATCTCCTCGATCATACGGTTGAGATCGTATCTTCCCAACTACTACCTACCTGTCTTAATTACATAAGTGTACAATTACCGTATTGTTCGCCCCTAGAAATATTCTAGAATACTCAAGAAAACCCTAGGAATTAGGGATACCGATTAAGGGTCGCTCATTCCAAAGATCGATCACGGCATCATGCACAAAACCCTCTTAGATCGTTCACATCTTCAAGCTGTGACATTCTCCCCCACCTAATCAAGCGACGTCCTTGTCGCGTCTTCAGCATGGTATGCTTTGATTTGTTTCTTGAATTGCCAAAGAACGTCTGCAAGTTCCCAACTAGCTTCACTCTCCGAAAGACACTTCCATCAAACCATGTACTCCCGCTTCGACGCATAATACCGCTTCCGTATGACTCGGTCCGCCATGATGTAGTCAACTTCCTGATCATACGAGGCATTTGCTCTCAATGGTGCTCGTTGTGACTCCCCTCGATTCGGATCTTCCTTATCTACATGGAAAGGTTTAAGCATATTCACATGGAAAACCAGATGTACCTTTAGTTTAGGTGGCAACTCCAGCTTGTATAGGACCTTCCCAACCTGTTAAGGCACACGAAATGGCCCTTCGTAGCGTCGAATCAACCCCTTGTGCACGTCTTTGTATCGAAAAACCGCATGTAGTTTAGCCAACACTAGGTCCCCAACTTGAAATTTCACGTGCCAACGCTTTTGATCTGCCCATTTCTTCATATGCTTCGATGCCTTATGTAGACACACCCGCGCCAAGTCAACTTACTCCTGCCAATCTTTTGCGAACGTGAATGTGGGAGGCTACTCCCCTTGTAGCCCGATGCAACCACACTTGGGGTTTGCAGTTGTTGGCCCGTCATAATCTCAAATGGGCTCTAGCCGGTAGACTCACTCCGATGCAAGTTGTAGGAGAACTGAGCCATGTCGATCAACTTTGACCAATTTGCTTGCATCATGCTCACGTAGTACTAAAGGTAGATCTTCAAGAGTACATAGATCCGCTCCATCTAACCATCAGTTTGGGGATGCAAACTCATAGAGAAATTTAGTTCCAACCCTAGCAACTTGAAGAGCTCCATCCAAAACCGCCTTGTGAATTGGGGATCATGATTGCTCACAATCGTTTGAGGGACTCCCCAGTACTTGACCATGTGCTTTAGGAAGAGTTTGGCCACCTCCTTGACCGGGCAATTATTTGTCATAGGCACGAACGTCGCATACTTGAAGAATCGATCGACCACCACCATAAGTGTCCGAAACTTTTCAGACTTTGGTAGGTTGAAGATGAAGTTCATGAAAACACTCTCCCATGGACGAGTGGGGATAGGAAGTGGCTCCAGAAGCCCTAGTGACAACCGTTGCTCGAGCTTGTCTTGTTAGAACACGAGAAAAATCTTCACATACGCCTCAACGTCATCCCGCATTTGAGGCCAATAATACTGTTCTTCGATGAGTGCCAATGTACAATGGATCCCTGGATGACTCACCCACTTCGAATCATGGCACTCTCATAGCACTTCCTTCCTCAACTTCCTATGGAGTGGTACGTACAATTGATGTCCCTTGGTGTAGAAAAGATCGTCTTCATACCAAAATTGATGGGTTTTTCCCTCTCCCGCGTACCTTAGGAGTTCTTAAGCCCTTTGATCGTGCTTGAGCCCCTCCTTGATACAATCGATCCATGGACAACTAGGCCGACTTACAAGGTTCGCTAGCTCCACATTTTTGACTAAATGCGTTCGCCACGGAGTTAGCCTTCCCCAGCTTGTACTCCAGCACATAGTCGAACTCCGTCAAGAAATCTTGCCATTGAGCTTGCTTCGAACTCAGTTTCTTGTGTCTGGAAGTAGCTCGTGACCACGTTGTCCATCCTTACAATGAACTTCACTCCAAGGAGATAATACCTCCACATTCGAAGGCAATGGACCACCGCGATCATCTCTTTCTCTTGAACCGTATACCAACGCTTGGTATCATTCAATTCACGAGACTCGAATGCAACTGGATGGCCATCCTGCATGAGAACACCACCAATAGCATAATTGGAAGCATCAATCTCTACCTCATAAGGTTTTGTGTGATCAGGTAACACCAACACCGGCTCCTCGGTCATAGCTTGCTTTAACCAATCAAACAATTCTTGGCATCGATCTGTCCACTCCCATGGCTTCTTCTTCTTCAGCATGTCCGTGAGTGGCACAATGATGTTTGGGTAACTCCGAATGAAGCGCCGATAGTAGTTGGTGGGCCAATGAATAACCTCAACTCAATCACCTTGGTCGGCAACTCCCATTCGATGATAGCTCGGATCTTAGCCCCATCTATTCGAACTCGCCCGTCCCTGACAATGTGCCCCAAAAACGGAACTTCCTTTTGGGCGAGGCACACTTCTCACGCTTTACGTACAGCTCGTTCTCTCGCAAGACTTGGAAGACATGTCTTAAGTGCTCGACATGCTCCTCGAATGTCCAGCTATATACAATAATGTCATCAGGATAAACCATTATGAACCGATCGAGGAACGAATGGAGTACCTTGTTCATCATATTGTAGAAAGTAGCCAAAGTGTTGGTCAGGCCGAACGGCATGACGAGAAACTCGTACGATCCATAACGTGTCATGCATGCGGTATTCGGCTTGTCCCCTTCAGCGATCCACACTTGATAGTAACCCGATCGAAGATCAAGCTTAGTAAACCATCATGCTCCTCCAAGGTGATCGAAAAGATCCGTAATGAGAGGGATCAGGTACTTATTCTTCATGGTGAGCTTGTTTAGCGCCCGGTAGTCAATGCACATTTGAAGAGATCCGTCATGCTTCTATTGAAATAGAACCAGCACGCCAAATGGAACTTTGGACGGCCGAATATACCCCACATCGAGCAACTCCTTGAGTTGCTTCACTAGTTCTTCCAACTCGGGGGGTGCCATGTGATATGGTGCCATAGCTAGTGGTCGAGCGTCGGGCACTAACTCGATCCGATGATCCACCTCCCTTCGAGGTGGGAGCTTCTTGGGCAACTCGGATGGCATCACGTCATGGAATGAATTGAGGACTTGGGCCACTTCAGTCAGAACATCTTCTACATTGTCCCTATCTTCCTCAACCTTCAATGCTGCCAAGAGGGTCACCTCACCCTTCCAAACCCCTTTTGAAAGCTGCATGGCCGACAACATCTTCTAATCACGACCCGATGCGCAATGGATCAGAATCATGCATTGACACTGCTTGTCCAAAATACAAATGCAATCCGCAAATTGTAGAACACCAGCATTGATTCTATCAAAGAATCCTAGACCTAGCACAAAATCATAGTCGTCTAGGGGGATTACCTCGATGTCTTCTTTGCTCGACCATGGACCAAGGCGAAGCTCCACATCCCTAGCCACACCGCTAGTTGGGACCTCCTTGGAGTTCACCGTCTTGAGCCAACCCACTCCTTTCTCAACCAGAAAATTGAGCTTCTTCACGGCCTCTTGGGATATGGAATATGATCGAATGCCCCATATCCACAAGGGCATTCATTATGGTGTCACCGATCTTCACATCCACAAACATCATTCCCTTAGATTCTTTGGCCTTCTTCATCTTAAGGGATCTGAGGATTCACAACGAACCCAGTCGCAATTCCTCCGTAAGCTCGTCTTCTTCGTAAGAAGCCGCCAACTTGGCCATGTCGGGGCAATCTCGCGCCATATGTGGACTATTGTTGACACTTAAATTTTGGGCGATTCGTTTAAGTGTTTATTAATTACATTGAAAATTTATGGATTAATTTCTAACACCTTAACAAAAACAATTTTCATTACATTGCATATAGACATTATGGGGCATTTGCATCACTAGTTTTAAAATTTATCAAAAAAAATTTACAAAAAAATTGAAATTTAAAAAATTCGAATTTAAAGAGAGAGAGAGAGAGAGAGAGGGGGGCAGTCGAGCCGGGTTTAGACTAGCCTTGGGCTGGCCCCTTCCTCTTTTCCCTTCTTTTTTTGGTGCCTGGGCCGGCCCTTCTCCCGTTGTTTCAGCCCGGCCCGCTCGCCTCGTCCTTCTTCCCTTCTTCTTCCACGAGCGGAAGCAACAGCAGAGACAAAGAAAAAATGATGAAGCAAGTTGCTGCAGGAGAGTAGAAAGGTAGAGTAGAAGGGCAGAGCAGAAAGGCAGAGCAGAAGGGACAGAACACAAGAAGAAAACCATAAGAGAAAAAAATGGAGGGGAGACCAAAAGAGGAGCAGAAACGGAAAGGGAAAAAGAAGGGGGACAAAAGTGGAAAAAAAAACGAAGAGAGGAGAGCGAGCTCAAGAGAGAGCAGGAGGAGAGAGCGAGAGCGTGATAGACAAGGCGAACTCGAGAGAGAAGGCAAACTCGGGAGAGTGACCAACCTTCGTCAAAGGTCCTTCTACCCGCAACCATCCACCATGGCTCCTCCCTAAACCAGGTAAGTTTCCGAAACTTTTGGCGTCCCGTTTCTGCATAAGGCTGGCCCGGAGCTTGCGACTGACCAATTCGCGCAAACTTCGGCCCTAGTGATCCCTCATCGACGTTATTATGCATTCCGACTTGTTTCATCTAAATCCGTAGTCCCCCTCGATAGCGTCCGTTAACTGTTTGACGAAACGCCTCAATGAAAAATCCGAACTCAATCTTCGGCCGGAGCTTGCAACAATTTGGCTCATGCGAACTCCGGCCCCAGCGGCTCCTCATCAAGCTTTTCTATGTTCTAGTTTGCTCTTATCAAGAGTCCAGTCTCGAGTTTAAGTCCGGTCAAACTGAAAATCACTCTTTTCCATAGCGTATGCTAGGTGTTCAATGTAATGCCATAGCGAGATCTAGTTTTGTTTTGCCATGTTGGCCAGACCCGAGCGTCCCGATTTCATCCCATTGAGCCAAGTTTTTTCTCGTGATACTTAGCTTTATGTGCATTGGCCGTTCGGTTCATTTCGCTGCCCCATTGTCGTTTTTTTTTCCTGCCGACGAGGAGGGCACCCTTGGTCAGCAAGCGACGGTTGGGGTGGATGATTGATGGAGGTTGGTGGGATGGCGACGGCCTGGTGACGGCTTAAGCGCCAGTAAGAATTCGTTTAAGAGGGTGCCGTTTTGACTAGTCGGGGAAGAAGCTGCAGAAGCTCGGTTGGGAAGAAGTCTCAGGAGGCAAAGAATAAGAAGACCAAAAGAAAGAAAAAAAAAAAAAAAAAAGAGCAAAAGAAAAAGAAACGAAAAAGAAACGAAAAAGAAACGAAAAATGAAAAAAAAGCCAAAAGTTGTCCATTTCATTTTTAAAAAAACGAAATCCGTGTGGGCCTTTTTATTTTCAAGTGGGCTTTGGGGTCAGCCCGATTTTAACCAACCAGGACCGACAGGGTTCGAGTCGATTTAGTAGGGCCGCGTCTCTTGACCCAGCTCAAATTTTTTTTATATATATTAAAAAAATCATCAAAAAAATCTGATAATTCATAAAATCAAAAAAATATTTAAAAATATTAAAAATTCATTAAAAATTCGAAATTTCAGAAAATTCATGGAAATTAGAAACCTAAAAATTTTATAAAAAATTCGAAATATATATATTTTTTAAAAATTGAAAATATTAAAATATTAGAAATTCCAAAAAAATTCCAAAAATTCCAAGTTTGTTTTATTTTTTTTTATTTTTTATTTTTTTTTATGACCCAAGGAACTCCAAGTTTGTTTTAGAGTTCCCTAAAATGCCTTAAAATAATTCTTGGACAATTTTCTCTTAAAAGGTATGGGAAAATCATCAACCTAAAATTATGCTAAAAATTGAACAAGCCCTCACGGCTTCACCTTAGAGTTTTAATTATTATCGGATACAATTGCCCTTGATCGCACGCTTATGATGCGATGATCATGGTTCCCCTTTTAGTCTAATTAGGACCGTCATTTGTTTATCCCTTAATGATGCTGGGCGTTTATTCTCTCCTGTAATTTATTTACTGCTTCCCTCATGTTGCTAATTGTTATTTTGATGATTACACAACTGCATGATCACCTCACATGTTAATGGATAATTCGAAAATCAATCCAAACTGCCTAACAAAAGTCTTTTTGTGAATAAGATTAGGTACCAAAAGGGCACTAATTAGTTAATTAGTGTAATCAAGTCACCAATCCTAGATTCTCTGATTGTGTAGAAAGTGAGGCACACTCCCATGCCTCACTTGGTTTCTAGCCGACCTTAATAGGCTAGTGGTGATTCTTCATTAGAAGATTTTCATGAACACCCAATGTCACGCGGAGTATAGGCTTGGGAGAGCCCACGTCTAATTAAGGGTCATAGACCCACCCTTTGGACAATACCCCTAAACATTTATTTAGATAATTTCTTTTCCCCCTCGGGATAGAAAAAATAGGTTGCGACGGGGAAAAGATAGGTCGCAACAACCATCACAAAAGAAACATTTGTAAGTGCATACCTTCATTTGTCCTCTGCCACTCGACTCGCATGAGCCTTAGGAAGGCTTGCCAGTGGTTTGCCTCCATTCGAGCGATTGAACCATTCTCGATCTCTCCCACCATTGGCCTTGTCTTGGACGCGGAAGGTTCCTTGTATTCCACAAGAGATTCGACCACAATTATGGCCATCGCGAGGTCTCCCACGTTGCACCGCTTGAGTTCCTGCTTAGTCCACGACTTGAGACCACTCATGAACTGGTGGTACGCCTCATTGTCACTCATCGAGGGTATTTGGAGTAGCAACTCCGAAAACCACTTGATGTAGTCGTGTACCGCGCCCTTTTGCTCGAACCGTTTTAACTCATTTTGAGCATCCTCCTTCGCATACGAAGGGTAATACATTCGTCAAAACTCCTCAACGAATCCATTCCACATCATGATAAGATCACCACTCCTACCATCCGACCAACAAAGCCACCATAACAATGCATTATCAACTAAATACATGGATGCAATGTTTACCCATGTAATGTCGTCATTGATCCCTATGGCTTGGAAGTATCGTTCCATATACCATAGGAAGTTGTCCACATCCTTGGCCACCCGCAAGCCCTAAAACTTGTCTGGCTTAGGTGCATCCATTCGTGGACCAGCATGCACTGTGACCACCCCATTCATGCGTGCTGCTTCCAATTTAGCGAGCTTCCCCTTGAGTTACACTATCTTCACGTGCATGGCCACCATCATGGTCTCCAAGGTTTCATCCAACTATTCCAGCTCCTACCTTAGGGTCCCCAGCAACTTGCTTCAAAGCTCTCCCATGCCAATCTTGAGCTCTTGCACCTCAGTTGCGAGTTCCTCCTTTCCGGCTTCCACTCCATCGACGGTCTAGGTCAGGTCATTGACCGATCCTTGGATCTTGGTGGCAAACAGTTATACCTTCGTCACCCGACATTCTAGATTCCATATAGCATCCCTTGAACTGGAACCAGCACAGTTCTTCCTTCCCTTGTTGGCCTTCTCGACAGCCCTTCCATGATCCTAATGATCAGCCTCCAGTGCGATCAACACCTCAAGACGGGAATCAGTTATTGCACCTTGGAACGAACTCACTCCGATACCACTTGTTACGGGCCGATCGATATAGTGTTCCCTTCAACTCGTTCGGCTTTATGATTTCTCCCAAGTAGCTTTTCCCACTCAACTCACAAAAATTTTAGAGAGAGAAGTTTTTGATTCTATTACTCTTTTAAATTGAGATAATACAAATGAAGAGGAGGAGACCCATACATATACAAATACAGGCCACACCATATCCATAGATCTCTCTTCTATCATACAGTTGAGATTGTATCTCCCCAACTACCATCTACCTGCCTTAATTACATAGGTGTACAATTACCGTATCACCCACTCCTAGGAATATTCTAGAATTACTCAAGAAAATCCTAAGACTTAGGGATACTGGCTAAGGGTTGCTCATTCCAAGGATCGGTCACGGCGTCGTGCAGAAACCCTCTTGGATCGTTCACGTCTTCGAGCCGTGACACTTTTCTGTTATTTGGAAAGATAAGACAGGTTAAAGAAAGTGTGAAACTCCATGTGAAACTCCATTTTGACCTTTTTAGGTTCAATGTTTGTAAATTGAGTACTATCGCAAATTCATGCCTAAATTGTCATCAGAATATATTTAGCAAAAAGAACTTATGTAAAAAAATTAAAATTAAAATCAAAGTACTTCACATGTGGCTATGTACGGAAAAAATTTTCTAAAAAAATCAAATATATGCCCAAATTTCGAAGTATTTATTCCTTCAAGATTTTTAACTTTAATTATTTCACAACCCATTTATTTCAAACTAGGGAGAAGCTCCAAATAACTGACAGTTGGCAGCATGAGAGCATATCCCTCTAAGGGCCTATTTGGTAACAATTCTACTCTTGGGAACAATTTTTAATTAGAAATGATTTTTTTTATTCTGCTCCCAAAAATCATTTATGAGTATTTAAGGTATTTGACAAACTATTCAAAATTTTCATTATTGGAATGAAATGCATTTGATGGGAGTCTTCAATTTTTTTATTCTTCTAATTTTTAATACTTTTTATTATAATTTTCTTATATTTCTCCTTTTTTTTCTTTTTCTTTTTCTTTTTCCCTTTTCTCTCCTTACTCTTTTAGTGCAGTCGCCGCCACCGGCAGTGGCCGGCGAGCGGCCAGGTGAGGTCCAATGAGCTCGCTAGAGGCTCGCCTGGCTAGGGTGAGGTCTGGCAAGCTTGCCGATGGCCGGGCGAGACTCACCCAACCCGACAAAGCTCAACCTCGCCCAGGTAGTGCAAGGTCGAGCCTCGCCAATGGCCGAGGAAGGCTCACCTCCTAGATCTAGGTGAGGCGAGGCAAGGCTCGCCCAACCACTAGCGAGGCTCAACCTTGCTCGCCGACGTGAGGCCAAGCCTCGTCGGGTTGGGCGAGCCTAATTCGACCATCAGCAAGGCTCGGCCTCGTCAAGCTAGGTGAGCCTTACTGGTGGCCTAATTCGACCATCAGCAAGGCTCGGCCTCATCAAGCTGGGTGAGCCTCACTGGTGGCTAGGCAAGCCTCCAACGAGCTTGCGGGACCTCGCCCTAGTCTGACAAGCGAAGAAGAAGATAGAATAGACACATTATGACCATAAAAGAGGAAAAGAAAAGAAAAAATAATTGCAATATAATACTGAAATGTGCGAGTAACATAGACCAATATTTAAACTGCTGAATTTTGAAATTCTTAGCTTTTGATTAGTTGTTTTATTTTTTCGCCTATTGTAATAATCACATGCCTTAGTGCATGTCTCTTGTGACCGGCCTAAAGCATGTACTTGAAGATGAATAAAGTGTCATCCCGCCTTCAACTGGGATTTGCGGGAACTTCAACTGGGATTTGAGTTTCCCGCCTCTCGTTCTCTTCTTCTCACCAAAAGTATTAAGAAAAGTAATTTAATAAATTGTGGTGCAGTTATCATTGAAAAGTTGTCATGTAATCAAATAACGTGATAGTACTGAATTATTGACTGTACTTCAAGTCTCAAATGATAACGAGTAGACGATGGATGACATATATACAACAGTGGAGCGAAGACCGACCAATTCAATCTTGATATACTAATATGAGAAGATTAGGTTTCAAAGAGAGAGTATGTAAACATAGAAACGATTAGGAAGGGGATCAAATATTAATAATAGGATGTAGCTGCGGGCATAAT
>MU090123.1:0-48960 GCA_014858505.1 Corymbia citriodora subsp. variegata
GTTGAAATTTCTTGAAATCAAAAAAGTAACATGGATGTGTCCTAATAAGTTGGTGTTCCTATTTTCAAATCATTTTACACTTGTCAAGATATTAAAGGCTCCTTTGATAATAATTTTATTTCTCTATTTTTCCATTCATTTGTTCCTTAGAAAAGAAAAAGAATAGATTTTGTTTGTGTAAGTTAATTTTTCTATTCCTTGAAATAAATCATTGGCTAGAAAATAAATTTGGAACGGTAACAAAAAGTTTAAAAATAATAATTTTTTCCCTAGAAACGAAAAGAGAAACAATTTCATTTTTACCCAATGCTCTTCTTTACATAATCGACACAAGATCAGGGTGAGACCCATATCCAGGCTGAGTCTCTTGACCCAATCCAAGTCCCCATTCTTTGAAATAAAAATAATAAAAGAATTATAATTTTTGAAAAAAATTAGAAACTAGATTTTAGTGTTATTCTACTTTAGAATTAGTTTAGGATAAAAAATGCGAAAATCTATTGATAAAATTGGATTTAAAATTGTATAAGCTTTTAAAGCTTTGTCATATGGATTTTTGAATGTCCTTTTCTTTTAGAGACAATGCTAGGTTGCGATAACTTGGCACTCCGCTAGGAAAACACATCTTCTTCTCTTAAGATTCTATTGAAGTTATCTTTCAAGAGCATATACAACTCTATTTTAATAGAAAATTAAATGGCTCTTAATAATTCTTTTACATTACCATTTATCTTGTGTTCATAATAGTCAAATAAGCCCGTGCACCATCAATTTTTGATATCATTTGCTTGAAGGTTTGATGAGTTTGTGCAAGAAAGCGCACCAACTTTAAAATCACCTCTATGCTCAATTGTTTCGTCATTGCCTATTTCACCAAGCATCATTTGCTTTGCTTTTTGCAGCTAAAAAAGCTCAAAAAATTTATACACATAATTATTGTAATGCCCAAAAATTTACCATTGACCTTTTCATAGTGTACGTTATAAGTCAGTGAGACTCTCTACTGTTGGATTTTCTAAGGCCCCTTAGAATATCATGATAAGGTAAATCCTTAAAAAAGTCTAGTTTTATCTAAATATGAATTATTAAGTCTTCATTGATATTTTTATAATTAAACAAATAAAATTGAGAGTAGAAATTTGTAAGGTTGTACCAAAAGCAATATTCTTAACTTGATATTAGAGTCACCATCGGCTTGGTAGAATCGGCACGGCACAGCGTGGCGTGGGGACCTTTGAAGCCGTCCACAAGCCCCTCCCCCTACTTGTGTTTTTTTATTTTATTTTCCCCTAATTTACTAGGATAAGGATCTTTTTCTCGGAATATATGCCTTCCTTCAGAAAAGATATTTCTAAGACACATCTCCATCGAAACTATTATTTTCCTCTTTATTTCTGGTTACCACATTATGCTTGGGTATAATCTGGTGATCGTTTTTCTCTTCCTAGAATTATAAAAAGTGTTCGAAATAAATACCAAAATGATGAGACACGCACTTTCGACGGGAGACGTGGTTCGATAGTTTGATTCGTCCTACTTTTTTGTAAATCCATGTTTGTTGTTAATTATATTTAGATTATTACGATATTCCGAATGTTTTTATAATTGATTATAATTAATTGTATCATACTTTGTTATTGTAAATAGTCAATATGTAAAACCTATAACTCTATTGTACTTCTCGTTACTACATATCAAAATATATAGAATTTCTATATCTTTCTTCTACGATATTCTTAACTTGATATTATTGTTTTAGCCGTATAGGTCATGCTGCTCTCGTTTCTCCACCAAGTCTGCAGCTTCAATTGCTACTAACGTCTTGCGCTAGTTGTTTTGGCAAATTGTCGCCATCACCAGACTCGTCACGAAATGCCGCTGCCCTATGTCGCCACCACACACCGCCATCTTGGGCTCATCCGCCAACTGTAAGTCAAGTTCGGACACGTTACCTTGGTTATTTTTACTATATAAGACCTCATATAGGTTATTTTTACTATATAAGGCCGGCCGTATATTGCTAATGTTATCATTGCGGCATCCTCACATCATCTGCTGCGTCATCCACCATGATGTCTGCCATGTCACCTCTACGTTCATTGCCATGTCACCCGCCACGTTGTATGCCACGTCAAAGCCATGTGACTGTTGACCATTGACCAAATTTGATCAATCGGTTTTTAAGGTATTCCGTGTTGATTCCATTTTGTGGCATTCTTTGCTCCATATTTCACTCCCAATACTAGTTTCTCAATGCTTATTATTACATAAATTAGTACTTTTCAATGGATAAATGAATGTGTTGATACCCATTCAAATTGTCTTGAATGGATCAAATTATATCTTGTGAGCTCAAGAGACGTCAAGATTTTCGAGAGGATGCAAACTTTGGCATTATGTCACTGGTACAATTTGCGCACCTACAAGGATTGATGAAGACATGGGAGAAAAACTTATTGAGTGAATGCACAAGTGGGATAGTGAGAATTATCAAATTATAGCATGGTTTCGAAAAATTTCGATTCCTTCTATTGAACCTTAGTTTGGTCATCTCAATACAGCAAGGGAAGCGTGGGATTTGCTTGATTGCCGTTACTCCACCTCAAATATTGCTCATCAGTATTAGCTGTTAGGAATTTTGCATTGTATGCGTCAAGAGACAAGTTAGTCTATTAATGATTTTTTGTCCTCTATGCATGTTTTTTGGGATCAATTTGCTTTATCTGAGCCACAATGGGAAGTTGATGCTCATGCTTGTGAGTTTGCTAAATATCGTGATCATAGGCGTGTTATGCAATTTCTAATAGCACTGAATGATGAGTTTGAACCTATACGAGTTTCACTTCTACATTGAAACTCATTACCTCGTCTCGAGGTAGTTGTTTCAAAGTTATTGATTGAAGACTATGCTTGCTACTTTAAAGGCGCATCACCCTATTTTATCCACTCCTATAGAGGCAATACTTGCCACACCAGCCTCTTTCTCATCACCTAGTAAATATTGCACGTATTGTCATCAAACTGGTCACCTTACATCCACTTGCTATTAGCAATGACCTAGGCAACATAGAGGGACAAACAACCGATCTTGAGACAAAGGTCCACTTGCATGCTCATCCACCACTATTGCTATTATTGTGGTTCTTCCAACAACTCATCCGTTACTTTATACTTAGAGGATCTCTGATTCATTCTTTCATGGTTCTTTGATTCTGCTTGTTGCAATCACATGACTTCGAACACCAATTTGTTTAAATCGAAATTGTACTTTCATAAACACCTACTATTCTCACAGATGCTAGTTAGCCATATATGAAACATTTCAATGTCCACTTTGTCATTACCAAACACTTTTGTGGTTCTTAAACTCTCCTTAAACTTGATATCAGTGGGTCAACTATGTAAACTTGGCTTTGATATTCACTTCTCCTCTAATGGTTGTTGTGTATGGGATCCATGGATGAGATAGATAATTGGGACATGCCATAAAGTGGGTTGCCTATTCAAGCCATCCCCCCTAAGATTCCAAATGCTCTTAGTAGCCATGCTACCATAGTATCATCTAAAAGTTCGCATTCTCGTTTGGGTTATACTTCTTTTTTAAGTCATATAATTTCTAGTGGTCATTTAGGTTCTATTAACTATAAACAGTTTGATTGTTTGCCAAAAACATCACACTTTATCTTTTGATCTTAGTGAATCTATCTTTCATATTCCCTTTGATTAATTCATTCTAACATTATAGGCCTATCTCCTACTATCACTATAGGAGGAGTCGCTACTTTGTGATTTTTGTGTATGCTCATTCTCGTTATAAACATTTCTATCTAATAAAGTATCGATCAAAACTACCTTATTTAACAATGATTTTTTTTGCCATGATCAAAATATAATTTTCTTAAAACATCAAAATCTTCTATACTGATATTGCCATGGAATATAGACACGCGAAATTTCTTTGAATTATTTCTCAAAGTGATACTATAATTATGTTGGCTATATGCCCTAAAGAAATCATGTGATTACACGTTAAGGATTTCGGTTGCATTATTTGTTTAATGGCAAAGAAATGTTCATTTATTTTCTCATTCATATGAATAAGTTCATAAGATCAATTGGTACTAAACTTATTCTTAAGATGTTAAGAATACATGTGACAAGTTTATAATTAAATATAATCTTTAAACGATTCTCGGTCAATAGATTATTGAGAGGATAATGATGATCCTGGTGAGATCAGTGTAATCTCAAGCTCACCATTGAATATTAGATACCTCAGGAGAGGATGAGTCACAAGTAATTAGGCATTGTGATACTTGAGCTGGAACATAGATACTTATCTTAGACAAGTTCACTAAACATGACATGCATAGAATGATAACAACATAAAAGCTTTTAGTGGGGTCAATAACTAATCATTCATGCTTTGATCTTATGTAAAATCCTTAGACTTAAGGCACGATGTTAACTTGTATGTTGGATGGCTATGATTCACAAGTACGCATATTAACACTTCATCAAATTGTCTCTATGTTTGATGATCATAGTTTGTTCACATATGAAGGTGTTGCATGCGCAATATGGAATATGTCTTCTTATTATATATATATACAAGATAAAATATTAATGTCTATGTGATCTAACCGTGACATTGTATTTAAATCCTTAGTTGGGATTATAGCTGAGAATGGATGGTTCATTTCTTGAACAAATACATGTCAATTAGATTTGAGTATATGATCAAATTGGTGACTTGACAAATAAATCCATGGTATTTACTCAATCTAGACATGGTGAATGGAATGATTGAATTACATGGTGGCCAAAATTGATAGGTTTATTATGTTCTTGAAATATTCACACTATTTGGATAGCCATAACATATTACTAGATGTCATTCGTGTTTGTATGAATTAGAGATTAATCGGAGTAATTAGTTTTATTGATTGTGCTAATGTGTTAATTCAACTCTAATTGGAAACTTAGCGATAAATCTAAGGATGTCACATACCATAACCAATTTGAAATAACATTTGAATGGAAGAGACAATATTGTAAATGTGTTCGCAATTGTGACAATCAAGTTGAGTAGAGCTAAATATTGCAATTTTGAAACAGCTTCGAAACCAATGACAAAATTAAAGATCAATAGCCAAATTAAAGATCTAAAACCAATTCACTTCTACAGCCGAATGAAAGATCTAAATTGGCTTGAGACAATCAATTTAATGATATGAAATGGTTTCAAGATTAATGGCTATCTTAATGATTTGAAATAGTTTTAGAATCAAACGACCAAATTAATGTTATGAAATGATTTTAGACTTAATGGTCGAATTAAAACTTTGTAATAGTTACAAAATTAATGTCTAGAATAATACTTTGTAACGGTTATAGAATTAATGCCCAAATTAATGCTCTAGAACCATCTGACAATAATGTCTAGATTCAGACACTGAAGTGAGTTCAGACTTTATAGCCAAACTAGTGCTCTGAAATGGTTTTGGAGTTAATGAGCCAAATTGATTTAAATAAATGTGATATGAGTCTGATTATTAGAGTGATCAAGAGAGGACTGAGTGGTGATAGTGATCAAATAACTTAGTCACACACGAGAGCAACTGCTAGCAAAATTGTAGTGATGAACTCTTTGAAATTTCTCTTTGCCATTCAATGTGAGGCTTCTTGTGTGTTTGAATTAGAGGTACAACAATTGTGGGGCTATTAGAATTGAAAAACTTAAGGCACACTATGAGGAGACCAAATGTTTATAGTCTGAATTTGAAGAACATCAAAACCAACACTACGAGAAGATCAGTTGTTTATAGTCTAAATCTTTTAACGTTATAACTAAACTTTATTACAAGGGTAACATGATTATACTCCTTTTCATTTTTATGTGCTTCCTATTAAAATTCACGAACAATGTTTAGAAAATATTTGTATGGGTGTTTTTACTTCAATTGCGAATCGTTTTGATTCAATTTTACATATGCACGTGTTCATGTTTTTTGAAACAAATCCCAATACATTCAATGCTCTTGTCCAAGGACTTCTCAATAAATTGGTGGAGTAGAGTGTAAACATTGACACATCTTAGATGTTGTTCAAACCCTTCTAATCTTAGCATCTTGTCCAAAATAGTTCTGGGGAGAGGCTTCTCATACTACTATATACACTATATATCGCACGTTTTCACCTACTATAGGTAATATCTCTTATTATGAGCTCTTGTATGGCAATGTTCCTAATTATAATCTTCTTCTAGTCTTTCGTAGTGCATGTTTTGTCCATCTTCTTCCAAATGAATGCATGATATTACAATCTCATGCTCATCTATATTGTTTCTGTGGATAAGGGATTGAGCACAAAGGGTATCGATGTTGAGATCTTATCTCTAATTGTTTCTACGTATCTCGCCATGTTACTTTTTGGGAACATAAGATATTCTCTTTGCTTTGCCCCTTCAACTCCTCTCATGCTACTTCCTTTTTGACCAATACAACAATTAAATCTTTCCTTTTGGAGTTGTCTTCTCATTATCTTGATCTAGGCACCTCTAATAATCCCATTTTGGCAGCTTTTGAGTTGTCTGCACCATCCATGATTTCTTCACCCTTGGTCATTCTCTCTTCTCCCATCCATTGCTCCAACCAAGTAACCCGATTTTCTATTTGGCTTCATGATTTCCATTATTACTCTACTATTGTTTCCCTTCACAAGCTTCGCATGTACAAAGAAGCTCAAACTCTCTTTCATAGCAAGCAATGGCGGATAAGTTGCATGTGCTAGACAAATCTCATACTTGGGAATTGGTTGATTTGCATTGTAGAAAGCCAACTATAGGTTGTAGATGGGTATATTAGATTAAGACTAAGCTAGATAGTATGGTGCAATGTTACAAAACTATACTAATAGCAAAAGGTTTTACTTAGGAGCTTGGAATTGACTATGACAAGACATTTGCTCTAGTTATACATCTAACTTCTATTCGAAGTCTTCTTGTTGTTGTAGCTATTAAGTAATGGCCTCTATTTGATCTTACTAAGGAAGTATATATGGAGCCTCCTCCTTGATACATTACTATTTCTAATAAAGTATGTCATTTATGTAAAGCTCTATATAAACTGAAATAGACTACTCGTGCATGGTATTCTAAGTTTGGTTACATCATGGAACGTCTTGAGTCTAAATCTAGTCCCCAAGACAATACTTTATTTGGTTAGAAATTTATTGTGGGTATATTTTACTGCTAGTATATATGTACAACATGATTATTACTGGCGATGATCATATTGGTATTACAAAGCTCCAATAGTATCTCGGTTAGTAGTTTGAAATGAAAGATTTTGAGCGACTCAGTTACTTTGGAGGTTGCCTTAGACTCCTCAAGCTATTATCTTTCTCAAGCAAAAGACACCACCAATCTTCTTTCTCATGTAGGACTCACTAATACAAAGATTGCTACAACTCTCATTGAGGCAAATGTCAATTTTAATGCAAATAATGGAACTGCTCTTTCAAATCCTACACTTTGTTGATAGTTGATTGTTAGTCTTATATATCTCATTGTTAATCATCCCAACCTTACCTATGTCGTTCATATAGTTAGCTTATTCATAACCGCACCATGTATGACTCACTTTGTTGTCATCCTCTCTCGACTCCACTTTAGAGTTGAAGGCTTATTCTAACGCTGATTGGGTTAGTGGCCCTCTTGATCGTTGCTCCACTACAGGCTACTACTTCTTTCTTGGCACTTCACTCACATCATGGTGCAGTAAGAAACAAAGTGTCATCACTTGATATAGCACCAAAGTAGAATATCGTGATTTTGCTAATTCAACATTAGTTACTTTGGTTACAATGGTCATTAGAAGACATATGAGTTTGTCGTAATGGTGGAACAATCATTTGCTACAACAACTGGAGTACTATTCAAATAGCTTGTAATGATGTTTTCATGAGCGTTCCAAGGATATTAAAATTGACTATCATTTCATACAATATTACATGCTTTATGTAGGGGTGGCAAAAATGCCCTGCCCAGCCCAAACTAAACCGACCCAACTTGACCCAACTCGGAAATTATAAATATTTTGGGGTCTAAGCTCAATTTTGTTTGGGTATTGTTTGGGTTGGGTCGGGTCAAATAATAACCCTACCCATTACACATTACCAAAATCAAAACATATTTCCTTTTTTCCCCTCTCTATCGTCGATCTCCCCCTTCTCTCTCCTCTCTCTCAATCAACGATGCTGAGGCCCTCACCATTGTCGCTAGTGAATACCAGCCACCGTTATTGCCGTCAGAGTGCAACATCATCAACCCTGCCATTCTCTAAAGATGATGATGGTTTCCGGGTAATCGTCATCGCCGTCGCCATCACCCTAGGAGAGAAGACTAGATTGCGATGCTGGAGATGACACCGCCTAGTCTGGACATTCAATCCTCCACTTTTTGAAAGAAGATCACACTCTGTCTCTCTCCCGCACTTGAATTTGACAAACTTGTAAGTTCACGCTTCTTTGTTGCCTGAATTTCTTCGGATTTTGGTGTCTTGTTGCGCATGAATTAGGTTGAGTTGGAAGCTAGTTTTGTAGAGATCTTCTTTGCTCCTCTCGTGAGCATTCATGATAGAATTATGCTTGTATAGGAGATTTCTACGTATTTGAGTGAGGTCGTCATCGATGGCCAGCTAGAGTACTACGGGACAACTCGTCATATACAAACACCTAGTTGAGAGGTTAAAAAGATCTTAGGGTTCTCTCTTCTGAAGGTAGTCTACAATGAGGGTCAGAACTGTCATTTAACCATGATGTATGGCACTAGTAGTTGAATGCATCTTCAATAATCGTAGTACTTTATTTTAAATTTTGAAGATGCAAATTGCATTCCAAATTGAAGTTATTGGTTACTCTTCTTACTGGCTTACAATCTTTACTCTTGGGATATGGTCCGAGTCCCCTCATTTCACTACCCTCAATCGAGTGATATGATAAATGACTATCCTCTTGTTTTACTAGTCCTCTCCTTCAAGTACACACCATCTTTGCTTGCCTAGCTGATATTGATGGGGTGATGAAAGTATTGCTCAATTTGTAGGAAGAACTTTAGCCATGCTTGTTATGCCCATCACAATAATTTAGTGCATGGCCATTTCATGTTCGCGTTCATTTTGCATGAATGAATCTTGTAAGATACCTTGCCATTGATAAATTTTGGTTGTACTGGTGCAATGATGGTTGATATTGCATTTCAATAGTTAGCTGTCATATGGACGGGTTTTGCATATAGTTGCGCATAATAGTTTGTGGTGATTGCTAAGTGACCATCATTTGCTAGAGCTTTAAGTAAATGGTATGTTACCTCATGTAGACATTAATGAAATTTGTGGGAAGCAGTGGGGGATCAAGTGTTATGTTCCCACGCAATTTAGTTAGGGGTATGAGATCATATGATTAACCCATACTTGAGTCTCGTGTGGCCACTAAGGAGTTGTTTAGTGAATCCTTCGATTGCTTTGCTAGATGATTTCTGGGTGGTCATCATCAAACCAGCCCACATGACTTGAGCACCCTTTTGAATGCCATTGGAAAGGTCGATTATGGATAGATTTCCATAATTGTTTGCTTGTAGCACTAAACTTCCAAAGTCCATATTCTAAAACTCAAAACTTTCAGATTGGTAATTGTCCAGTGGTGGTGGTAGTTCTTCAAGTGCGTATTTCGTGTTGGGCTTTTAGAAGCTTTCTCCTAATTATATACATTGAGTTTGGTTTGTTCGTGTGTGGTTAAGTAGGCATTCTAGGGAATATGTTTTATGGGGGATTATGTATTGCTTTCTTTATGGAGAATCCTCTCTAGAATTGATACTTCAGAAAGCAGAGGAAGATGTTGTGCTACTTATAACTTTTCACTTTTCCATTTCACCCTTCCCCCCAATGCAAGACCATTATCTTGTAAATTGGTAATCTTAGCATATAATTGATAATTAGGATAGTTAATTTTGATGTGAATCAAGTATATTACATTGACATGGATGTTATTTTAGGACCAAAGCTTATCATTTGGTGTTGCTTCTTGTTGTTACAGTACAAATTTGTTTTCTGATACACTCTTCAAACACTTGGAGTTAGGACCCAAACATCATACAAGGACAATATAAAGAAAATTGTTGAATTTAGCATGGTAAGATCATCTTGACCATCACAAGGTAATTCATGTAGATTGTTTTTTCCATGTAGGTCTAATGTGATTCTTGAAAAGAATTTATAGTCTTTGATTTTGTAGAATTTTCTCCTATTCTAGAAAGAAATAAATGATTGGTGTGCTTGTTGGCACACTTGCCCTCATGGTCAAGCAATAAAATAGTGGGTTTTAAAAGTTGATTGCTGAACCTATTTTTAGATAAAAACCCACTTATAATGGTTTCAATGTGAAGGTGTAACCCCTTCATTGCATTTTGTTGTTTGAACAATGCCTGAAGCATCAATTGGTTTTGAAACAGGGTCTAGTGAGTCTGGGCCTATTTGCAACATATAGTTTGTGATCAAAGAGAAAAAAATTGTCACTTGAGTTTTTTCCGTAAGTTACAAATAGAAACCTTTTGAAACAAGACATGTGTTATTTAAAGGAACTTTTGCCTCATTTTCCATTTGCAAGGCAATATTGATAGAACTCAAGTCTATATAGCATGACTACATGTAAAAGGTTATTAAGCAATATGTAAGGGCATACTTGTTCATTGAGTAGGACAGCTAGAGCACACTAGTGGTCCTACATCGCATTTCTGAATAAGTTTGCCATATGCTATTCAAATGCATATAATCAGGAGAAGGGAGCAAAGATGAGAATCTAAATCAAATCATCAACAAAGAGGCCATGTAGGACCACTAGTTGGTGATGTGGGCATAAGCATGGAGCATTTCTCTAGTCGTCAAGTTTTTCCTACGTATAATCATGTAATGGTGGAAATTTTCTATTTTTGGTCTAGGTGGGACTCAAGCATCAATGTGAGAGAATTTGATGGCCATTCACATCGAGTTCTAAGCTATGCTTTTAAACCAACTCACCCCTTTCGGCATAAGTACAACGAGAGTGCCAAAACTTGGCACAAATGAACACTTAAGTACGAAAAGTTACAAGCAGTATACTTAAGTGCCACTTTTCAAAAAAAATGGATCACTTTAGTACTAAGTCGTCGGAACCCTACCGAAAATCCTACATGGCAATTTTTTATTAATTTTATTGCCTGCGTGGCTCGACGGAAATTGAGTCGGCGAAAAATTAACCAAAACGACGTCGTTTTGGCTGACGTAGATTTTAAAAATTATTAATTAAATAATATTAAATAATTAAAATATATATTATTATAAAATTGATTTTATTTTAAAAAAAATAAGAAAAGGGGATCGGCGAGGGCTATGTGTAGCCCTCGCCATCACCGCCCCACCCTCGCCGGGAAGGGCTGGCGATGGTGGGCGAAAGTCGACCGGGGTCACTAGGCCCTGGCCAATGGCTGGTGAACCCAGCCAGCTTGCGGCGAGGGCCTGCGGGCTTTCAACCAGATTTGAGGCGAGGGTCACGACCCTCCCCCAAATCCGACGAGGGTCATCGGCCCTCGCCCAATCGGGCCAAGGGCTATCGGTTGCCCAAACCACCTTGGCCCGGCTAGGTGAGGGCCGACGACCCTCGCCCATTGTCGCCAGCCCTTCCCAGTAGGGTGGAGCGGCAACGAGAGCTACACAGCCCTCGTCAATCCCCTTCTTCTTCTTCTTTCTTTTTTTTAATAAAATTGATTTTAATTTTTTAAAAATTTGACGTGGACAATTTTATTTTTTTTAATTGCCACGTGGATTTTTTATTTTGAAAAAAATGCTTTGTCAGCAAATGAAGTCACCAGAAAATGGACACATGGCAGTTTGGTTGGAATTTTTCGCCGTTGACACTTAACTGATCCATTTTGCTCCAATTTTGGCACTTAAGTGTACATTTTCTAACTTTTGGCACTTAAGTATCCCCCCGTGCCAAGTTTTGGTACTCCAGGGGTCCACATGTCCGCCCCTTTCGTATTGTGACTTGTGGAGAGGATTTTTTGGTGAACTTCCTTTTAAATTCAAGCTATCTCACAAGTTTGTTTTTCTTAGGTAATCTGGGTGATGTCTTGCTTGATTAGATTTAAATTGATCTTAGAAATTCTATGGTAGCGCCTCATTGTGGTCATTCATTTGTACTTGTGCAATAAACTCTAGTCTTTTGTTTGGTTGAATTTTTTGTACTGGTTGAGTATAGGTAAATTTTGACTGAAACTTCTTTCCTCAAGATCGGGTATAAATATATGTTGCTTATGCCTTTTGTCAGTATAATGCATGGTTAGATCTGATTGTGGATTACATGAGCATTCTAGACATTTTTTTTTTCCTTTTTTGGGATTTGAGGGCATTATAGAGTCGAATTGATACTTATTGATGCATGACCTGTTTTTGGGAATACCAATAAAAAGCTGTGTTTTTGAACTTGTGTTCAATTTGCAAGTATTACGATATGGTTGATGGTTTACTTGGACTTTCATATTCAATAGAGCTTTTCATAATCTCATCCATCCATGAATAACAATATGAAAGCAATAGTTTTCACCATTAGTGAATCATCCATCTTAGGAAAGAGCACTATCACTTATTAATCTCTACTTGAATGATTAAAATTTTCAGGTTTTAAGTGTCATAGATAGAAGGATTCCAAATGTCCGAAATGAGTGCTTCTAGTGCCACGGAAAAAAAAGGACAAGGTCTATAGTATGGGAACACTTTAAATAGAGTGCTGATTAAAGAAAGGCAGAATGCATATATTATGGGACCCTAATTGGTTGTTTTAGTGGCCATGGGAGTAGTTCTATGCATCATCATTTAGCTAGATGCAAGGCATACCCTTACGCAAATGTTGAAAAAAGGCAAAAGAGTGGCTTGAGTACCATTATAGGGGTTGGTAGTTTCAAGTCCATGGAAATTTGAACAAGACGCTAGTAGAAGAGACCTAGCAGCCATGTTCATTATTGGTGAATTACCATTCAAATTTGTGGAAAATGAGGGATTTTGGATATTTGTGAATAGAATACAGCCAAAGTTTGCAATCCCATGTCGAAATACGTTGAGGCATGACTATTATAAGTTATACTTAGAGAAAATAAGTAAGTTGAAGAAATATTTTGTGCGAAACATCACCAAGAGTCAGTCTTACAACTAACACATGGACCTCATGTCATAATTTAAGTTATATGTGTCTCATTGCACATTTTATTGATACCGATTGGAAATTACACAAGAAAATATTGAATTTTTATCAAATCCCGGGTCACTCTGCAGAGATAATTGGAAAAGCAGTTGAGAAATGCTTGATTGAGTGGAGGATTCAAAGTGTTACTTGTATTACTGTAGATAATGCAAACTCAAATAACCTAAGGATTCAATATTTGAAAAGAAGACTTAATTCTTAGAATTCTATGGTATTGAAAAGTGAGTTACCCCACATGAGGTGTTGTGCTCATATATTAAGCTTGATTGTGAGAGAGGGCTTGAAAGAAATAAATGATTCTATTATTAGAATATGTTCGGCTGTACATTATGTGAGGTCTTCTCCTAATAGGCTAAGTTGGTTTAGGAATTATATTGAGCAAGTGAATATTGAGTCCAAAAGTCTTGTTCACTTGGATGTGGAAACTTGTTAGAACTCAACATATATGATGTTGGAAGCAACCATTAAGTTTGATAAAGCTTTTGGCTTATTGGAACTTCGAGATAGCACATTTGTTGAAGAGCTTTCTAAGGTAAGAGGATTGCCTACTACAGATGATTGGAATTATGCCCGTCAATTTCTTCCATTCTTGAAGTTGTTCTTTGATACAACTTTAAAAGTTTCGGGTTCTTCTTATGTCACTAGTAATGATTTGGCTAAGGATGTGTATGGAATTCATGGAGTCATCGACGAACATTGTGAGAATGAAGATCAAGGCTTGCAAGAAATGGCCAAGAAGAACAAATTTAATAAGTATTTTGGCAATGTAAATAATATCAATCTTACTTTATTTATTGCTTGTATACTTAACCCACAACATAAATGAGCATATGTGGAGTGGATGATTAATGATGTTTATGAAAGCAATCAAGCTGAAACTTTACAAAGAAGAGTGACAACATCCCTAACATCATTGTTCGAACAATACCGCACTGGTGTATGCCCCCAAAGCAATTTGAAATTAAATGGTACAAGGGTTGTAAATGTGTCAAAGTCTCCCGTGATTGGTGCTGATTTTATGACTGCAAAGTATTTTAGCCGAATTGGATAGCAATATTTGAAAGAAAAATCTGAATTGGATAAATATTTGGAGGGAGAATGTGAATGTTATAACGCTACGTTTGATATCTTAAGTTGGTGGAAAGCAAACTCTTCAAGATATCATGTCCTTTCTTCCATTGCTCGAGATATTTTGGCTATGCCTGTCTTAATTGTAGCTTCAGAGGCCGCATTTAGCATTGGAGGTTGTGTGCTTGATGTCTTTCGTAGCTCCTTGACCCCAAAGATCGTGGAGGCTCTCATATGTACTCAAGATTGATTACGATCCACACCACTTTCACATTCGATTGAGGAGGACTTAGAAGAGCTTGAAATCTTTGAATTATGTGAAAAATATGGTTATATAAATTTAATATATTTCTATATTTCAATACATATGTTAGTTATCATTTTCATCGTGAATTTATTGTAGAGTTGCCAACTACGACCACGAAGCCAAACTCGATATTGACTTCTCTCGATGATTGACATTCTTGTGAGCAGTTGCTAAATGTGCATGGGGGTTTCGTTTGGAGGTATGTCCTTCATATTCAGATGGCAGCTGTAATTCCTATCTTAAGTATGTTAAGATGTTTTGACTCGTCTTAAGTATGATGGCCCACATTGGTACAATTTGTTCCTATCCTTGGCTATGTTTTTACTTCTGTTATTGAGCACTTTATGGTGACTAAGTTTATCTTGCATGTTTGGATTATTCTTTAGCTAGCAACCCGGCACTTTTTAGAGTCTCATTTTACATATTATGTAGAGGAAAATAGTAAAAAGTTGCAGTTTTAACAAATCGTGTGACACATGCTATTTGTTTGGACTTAAATAATGGCATGAGTTTGACAACTTCATTCATACTTCTTGATGGCACCTTTATCCCACATTCACCAATTGTATTCTTGTACCTCATTAAAGAATGTTATGCTTCTGGTATAAGAATGCCTTCCCCTTCAAGAGTCTCTTTCCATGTTTACTTTCCAGATTTCAAATTGGTGCAATCCGCTAACTTGCTGGTTGTTATATCCTGACTAAGCTTGCTCAAGATATAAATATATTTCTTTTTCAAAGGTTCCATCCAGGAGGTCAAGCTCTACAGTTGGAGCTCACAAACATTTCTCCAAAGATGTTTAATTGGGAAGCTGAAACTTTTTGGCTTGCTATGCATTTGAGAATTGAGATCAATTATGTCCTCTCTTTTGATGTTGCACTTTCCTTAGCTTAAGACTTTCATCTCGTGGCCATTTCGAAGTCTTGATGGCAAACCATGATTTGTGCTGTCATCTTGATAAATGCAGTTCTGATTCTTAATTGTTGACAGGTTCTTTTGGATCTATTCTTAATTGTTGACAGGAGTCAAATTGTCCTATTAGAGCAGTTGATGAGAATTTTGTCTTTAATAACACGTCAAGTTGAGGAAGGAGCAATGAAGCTGGCGAGAGAATGGAAAGCAAAACTGTTGGATAAACCCGTGAGGAGATTGGACGCTTTGGCATTTCTACATTTCTTAGCAGCATACAATTTGGTTTCCCCTTCAAGAGTCTCTTTCCATGTTTACAATTTGATTTATCCCACATTTCGCCAACTGTTTTGGCTTGTTGCGTGCTCAAGACATCATGCTCCAGACCATTCGTCTAGTATGTCATTCCATGTTGGCCGCAAACGTGCTTGGGACCAACATTTCAGTATGTGTGCTCCTCATCAACAACCCGAGACCCAACCCGACCTAACCCTTTTTTTTTGCTTCCTGTTTTATGCCTTTCGGGTCGGGTCGGGTAACATCAAGACCTGACTCGATCCAACCCGTTGACACCCCTAGCTTTATGGCATTGTTTGACTTGTTTCCACTTTATCTACTAATCAGACCACCGATATCTTCATTAAGGCACATCCACCTAGGCATTTTTACAATATTTTCTTCAAACTAGCTAACTTCTTCAACGTCTCCTTGAGTTTGCGAATATGCTAGATATATTTAGATTATTTATGATATTTTGAATATTTTTACAATATTCTGGATATCTATAATATTTAAAATATTTTTATGATTGATTGTAATTAATTATATGATATTTTGTTACTGTAAAAAGTTAATCAATAAAGTCTATAAACAAGATAAAGCCTATAAATAGGCTCTTGTATTTCTCATTACTACATATCAAAATATACACAATTCTCTATTTTTTTTTATTTTGCAATATTCTTAACTTTTGCCATGAGATTTCTTAATCCTTAAATCATAAACACTACGCCAGAGTAATAGGATATTTCTTTTCCAAGATTTTGACCATTTAAATTTCTTGAAACTGGAAAAATAACAATATATGCTTTTCAAAAACTTGGTTCTCCTATTTTCTAATCATTTCGTGATCATCAGGAGATTATGTAACAGTGCTGCCTCCACCACAATTTTTCTCAAGTAAGAGAAAATTGTAATCCCACTAGAGATTTTTTTATTTAAATAAATAATCAAAACAGAACTCAGCCAATTGAAAAGACCTTTATTAAAAAAATCGTCAATATAAAGTATTTTTACATTCCATGTAAAAGGAACAGTTCAATCATTTTATTTCTAGACAATATAAATGTTAGATTTCCATTGGCAACATCACCAATGCAAAATATATGTATAAATGCATACGTGAGATATTACTTCTAAATGGCACATGCAATTCTCATATTATCAAGAACACGATCTAATTCTCATAATTATGTATAAATACATCCACAATCTCTCACATGTGTTCCATTATTACAACCACTCAGGGTACACCTACAATCCCACATGGATCTTTTGGCATAACTGTGCATCATCCGTCCCATCGGGCACGGCAACGTCTTGGCTTCCCCAAAGACAACATCCAATTAAGGACATTAGTCCAGCCTTAACCACACAGCATTCGAAATCCACTGGGCATTGCCCCGGAATTCATCGGCAATGGGTTCTCATTAGGTGATCAAGCAAGCACATCAAGCAACCCATTTCTTATCTTTCAATTTTAGCCAACGCAAGAACCTCAACATGCACAAATGGCTAACAAACTCCAATCCCGCACTCACAAAAATGCACGAAAATAATTACATGTGCACACCTACCTTACTTTGACATGCGACCAAGCTCCAATTCATTAATATTCTTTCTTGCAAGTATACTATTGTACAAGATAACACGTACAAATAGCAATTCCCCATCTTACCATCACATGGCACCGTTAATCCATTTCTTGCACTCATTAGGCACATTAGTACATATATTGCCCTCTAAGCATTAATTCAAGCAACTCATAAACAACCATGAACTATTATGGCACCAATGAATTTCCTTAACAAAAGCAAGTCCTTCTTGCAACAAATATATAACCTACTAATCATATGGCGCTACTTAATGTCCCTGACTCATAGTCATTCATGCAATCATGTAAACAAATAAGAAAGCAAACGGTTCATTAATCTTAACTCAACAAAGATATGAACAGACCACAATGCATAAATAAGGCTTCCTCCTTTTTCTAAAACAACAACCATCCATGAAATCATAAACCTAGCTTAACTTACGTTCCAATCTGCGTATCACAATGCCCTATTCAAGGTTAGATAAATTACTTACTAAACCAGCATGAGATTAGGCAGAAATGGATGAACGATGACCGGTGAGTGTAGGCGGCTCCATACAACGACATGGCAAAGGCGGATGACGAATGGCGGTGGCAAACGGCAATGGTGATGGTGGGGATGAGGTGCGGTGGTGGTGGTGAACAGCGGTGGTGAGGATGAGTGTGGCTGAACCCAGAGAGAGAAAGGGAGAAGAAGTGATGCGAGAGAGATGAGGGAGAGAGGGAATGAGGTGAGAATGGGAGAAATGAGGGAAATGAGAGAGAGAAATGGATAGTTTTTACAAGCCAAGGTCAATAATGCAAAGGCACTCAAGCACTCTTCTATCCACCTAGCCTAACTCTCCTTAAAACCCTCCTTTCCAAGTATAATACATGGCTTGGGTTCTTCTACAAAAATATCTACATCCCCTCTCGTAAATGCGAGTCAAGAGTATATGCCAAAAAATTGAAGTCCATCCCTCCTTCCCTCCCAAAGTGGCCTACAAGCCCACCAAGAGCAAGCCAACATTGGTCTTCATTCCAAAATGGTTTCTAGAAGGTCATTAAGGCTAAACCACAATATTACTATTCACAACACTATTCATACACATGGCTAATTTATGTGCAAGCTTCCAAAGTGGATTATTGGCTCAAGTTGGACTTGATGGGCCCCATAGGCCTTCATGGCCAAACCTTAGTTGTGAGCCTTGTGGCTTCCAAATCTTGATCCATCTTGCCTTGTCCAAAGTGTAGGGCTTAATGGTAATTAAGGAAATTAATGAAACTATGTCCAACAGGGTTGTCTCCTTATCCTTGAAAATGTGATACCCATAACTGGATTAGGATTCATAGCTAAAATCGATCGAAAACGGTTTTAGTATGGCCTAAATGAATTGGTGGCTTTTAGGGGTTTTGTGTGTCCAACCAATAGTTGATTCGATATCAATCCACACTTGTTCCTCTTTGATTCATGGATGACCCTTGATTGTCATGTAATCATAAGAGATCAATTGCTCACCTTGAAGTATACGGTCATTTGGAATTGGCTTAAGGTCGTTGCAGTTAGCATAATAATCGTGTAGAATCACCTGCAATTTGATAATATACTATTGTCGAATCGATTTACAATTGTTTATTGACTAGCTTGTGATAGCGTAAGATTGTTCCTCATCAATCCTTATGGTTGAGCTACTTGTCCATGGTCAAGTTTTCTAGTCATGCACATCTCAATTCTTAATAGCTCTTCCCATTAGGTTAGTTGACTTATGAATAATCTTGGAATCAAACCATGGTCTATTTTCGCTAATTGTGCATCAATATAAACCATTCCTCATACCTTAAACAAGTTTAAATTTGAGGATGTCACACTAGGACCTAGGCTAATGAGGCTCAACTCACTATCTCAGGGCAAGGTTGAAATTGCTAAAAGCTAAGTCAGCATGGCTTAACCTCACCGTCACAAGGCAAGGTTGACACCGCCAATACCTTAGCTAGTGTGGCTTAACTTCACTGTGGCAAGGCAAGGTTGATATCGTCAACTCAATAACCGTTGAGCTAACTGTTGAGCTAGTGAGGGTCGAGCTTCGCTTTGTGACAATGAGGCTCATGCCTTGCCTACCCAATCACTGGCAAGTTTGACCTTGCCTCATGACAACAAAGTTGAGCTTTGCTAGCCCGTTAGGGAGGTCAGCCATTGGCGAGGCTCAATCTCCCCAATAATATAGAAAAAAAAAAAAAAGATAGAGAAAAAATTAATAAATTATAAAAAAAAATTAAAAATATCAGTAAAAATTGTTCATGTCAATATTGGTGGTATCATGTAAAACTGTTGGCATCCATGTAATGATTTCCGACTAAAATAAGCCAGATAGATTAAATTAATAAATTATCAAAAATTTTAAGACTAAATTAATATAAAAAAATATTTAGCATTGAATTGGCATAATTGTAAGTTTATGACTTTTTTGGCAATTTCCCCGCTAAAGGTCACAAAAACTACAAATTCTACTCACTATGACACATTTGCCTAAAAAAAAAATTCTTTTTTTTGGTAAGGTAAGCAGTATTGACTTTTAACCAATAGGAATGTACAGAGGGGAGACATGGCACCAACATGCACTCGTCAAGACAACATGTCAGTGGAGTGGATGGGTACCACGCTCACAAAATACAACAACAAACCAAGGGAATAGATACAAGACTTAATCCTAGAAGGAGTAAATCAGTTAACCGACCCTCGGTTGCCCACCAAACATAGAAGCATCTAGGCCCCGGGACCGCTGCAGGCGTCGGTTAGAGGGGTTGTCCTAGACAGCTTTATAGGTTAATGCTTTATCCTTGACCGCCTTTATCAAGTGCTGCTTCATCGCCGGGATGAATAGGTTGGAAACTCGAAATAGTATATTGTTTCTGGACTTCCAAATGACATAACATAATGCACCAAAAGAAAATCGGGATATATCACAATGGAAGTCCTTACCAGCCAATGCCCTTGTAGCCTAGCATAGGTTTTCCTTCCAGGAATGGTTGGACCAAGCAATGTTGCATTTGGCAGCCCAAAAAATTAACAAAATATTCGAAACTTGAAAGTCAAATAACAAGTGATCATGGGAATCAGGAACACAATTACAAAAAGCACAAGTTGTGGAATTGATTCGACCATAGGCCACCTAAAAAAAAAATTGTAACACCAAAAACCTTAAAATTGTATCCGTGTTACATATTTACTAAAAAGTTATATTTGTGTGATACATTTATCCATAATTTATATTTTATGACACAAAAATCAAAATTTAGACCTACATGATACATTCATCCTTTGTCAAGATTTTTTTTCCCCTTTTGCCTTCATCTTCACCACTGTCGTCATCCTTACCGTTGCCATTTCCACTATCCTCACCGTTGCCAAACCAAGGAAGAAAACAAAGGGGAAAGTTAGAAAAAAATAAAAGAAAAAGAAAAACATACAATGGGTTGACATATTTATACTTTGGGAGCACCAAGTCAGCAACATATGACTTCCATCATGCATAAATGTGGTTGCATAAGATTTTAGTAGTGTTCATTAACAAAATTTTGATAGATGGTAAATATGTCACATTAGTATAAGTTTTGGATCATTGGTGTCAGAAAAAAAAATTTGGGATAAAAGTGTCACATAAGCACAAGTTCAATATTAATGGTTCATAAAAAAAGAAATTTAGGGTAAATGTGGCAGAGTGAGCATAGTTTATAATTTTTTGTGACTTTTTCTCTGATGAAGAGATATAAGATTTTTCAAATAGGTACAAATGATGTGTCCTTCTGTGACATCCTGAAATTCAAGCCCTTTGAGGGATGAGTGAACGTGAATTTCGCCAATGCATTGTTGGGTGATTTCGCTCGGACCCAATCATTTCCAAGATACTGACCTTGAGGGGAAAGGCTAATGAAGACAGAATTCGTGCGACTAAAGAACTTGACCTGGGAAAACGACTCGACCGTGAGACTTGCGTAAGGACGATCCTGTAGTCATGTAGGCCGATTTTAGGGACGACTAGAAGTTGATTCGTGGATACAAATAATGGGATGACAGGTGATTCCGTCTACTGTTATCGAACCCGCGAATGGCCCTATGTCGATCATTGATAATCGTGCACTTAGAAATAAGAATCGATCCTTCGCAATTTCATGTAGTCAAGGATGTCCATGTGTCGAGAAGTCTTGAACGTGAATTGGCACGAGTCGGTTACGCGTGAATCCTCGAAGCCGCCTGTCAGTCTGAGTAGTATCAAAATGGCATTCGGGCGAAATTGACAAGGCATGAGAATCCAAGATTGGACTTCGAATTTTCGGGAACGTCCGAGACGGACTTTTGGACGATGCTTCCTCGACAGTCGATAATGTCGGTTGAGCCGAGTTTTTGAGAAAGGGATTTCGGACCGAGGAAACGAGCCTACGAGGACGTGGGCTGGGCAAGAACAGTGTGGGCCTCACGCCCAAGGTGGGATAGCCTCCATGGAAGGCCCGAGGCAAGCAAGTGAGCCCGTTGGGCCAAACTGACCATTTACCCTTCCTAGCCCATTGTCTAAACCTGAGCCAATTCGAGCCCAATAAATTCCCGAGCCCGTTCCTATTCATTTTCTGGCCTTTCTCCTAGGCCCGTCCTCCATTTTCAGCCCAAGGACAGATTGGGAAATGTGCAAGGTGGAAATGACCAAAATGCCCTTGGATATTTTGAAGAAAAGTCAAAAGGAAGAGAGAGAAGATGAGGTCATTGTTTGGCAAGTGGGGCAAGCCTTGATGGCTTGGATAAGGCTTATCCTTCAGCCTTCACTTCACTCTCTCTCTCCTCTTCATCTTCTCCAAAACCGCACACCTCTCTCTCCCATGGTTTTCCTTCCTTCCTTCTGCGTTTCAGTTTGACCTTTCACCGAAATCTGAGTTGTTCATTGCCTTCCCGTTGGAATCTCGTCTAGTGCCACCCGCCGTTGTGTTCAGAAGAGAAATTCCGTTCAAATAACGTCGGCCGATCGCCGGAAGGAGATTCTGGTAAACCCGTATTCCGACCGAAAGCCACCGTCGGCCTAACCGTTTTCTGACCGCCTACTGCTGTTCTGTTTTGCTGTTTCGGCCATTTTCCTCCCTTTCCGACCCAATCACCGCCCATCCTAGCCACAAGTGGTACACCCTCGACCCCCAGGTGCTGCCGATCGCTGGCCCGCCGCTCGCCGGAGCTCTAGGCAGCCCGTTCAACTCCGGTCAGCAACTTTCCTCCTGTGCAGTCAGTTTTTCAGAGTTGCAGAGGGATTTCGAGTTTGTTGCTGCTGTTCTCAGCCCCGGGACCGCCTTGGATCGTCGTGAGAGAGGTCTCCGGGTGTCGGGTTCGTCGCCGCCGCCACGCCCGTGTCGCCGGCCCGCTTAACGGGTGAGTTTAGCCCCTAATCCCTATTTAGTGCCTAAACTTGCTTAGGGTTGGGTTAATTAGTGTTAATGCTGATTTAGGAGGGTTAATTAAGTTGTATTAGCCCTAAGATAGGTGGTTAGATATGTGGTTAAGATTAGCTTAGCTTAATCTTGCTTAATTATGCTTGATTATGCTTAAATGTTGATCATGTGTGGTTTATGTGTTAATTAAGCATGTTTAGCTTAATTGATTGATTAATTGGGTTTAATCAATGTTTTTTTTAATTTCTGAATTTAATTTATTATTAATTAAATTTCGGAAATTATTGTTCATTGATTACTGTTCACAATTACTGTTCACGGCACTGTTCATGGCACTGTTCATCCGAAAGTGAAATTGTGCATAATTTCATGTGCCTTGATCATATGAAGTGAATTGGATTTGGCATTGCATAAGCATCCGCTTGAATCGTGTGATTTTCACAAAAAAGGGAAAAATGATTTGTCCGAGGGACACCGAAAATGGACCGCCTTTATGAGAAAAAAAGTGATTTGTCCAATGGACACTGGAAGTGGACCGCTTTTATGAGAAAAGTGGGGAAAATGGTTTGTCTGAGGGACATCAGAAATGGACCGCTTTTGTGAGAAATGATTTGAGGTTTTATATGCAAGCATATGTGCATTGACTAATGCTCAAAGATAATAAGTGGATTGTGATGGAATGCTTGCATGATCACTAAGTTGAACCCGATTTATCGGAGATTATGAAAAGGGAGGGCACGGAAGAGCACGGTTGCGCCTCTGCGGAGGAAGGGCGCCGTAGCGCTGTTGCGTCTCGGAGGGCACGGAAAGGCACGGTTGCGCCTCTGCGGAGGAAGGGCGTCGTAGCGCCGTGGCGCCTCGGAGGGTATGGAAGGGCACAGTTGCGCCTCTACAGAGGAAGGGCGCCGTAGCGCCATAGCGCCTCGGCCTGCACCAAAGGGCACGGTTGCGCCTCTGCGGAGGAAGGGCACCGTAGCGCCGTAGCAATAGCACGGAAGGGCACGGTTGCGCCTCTGCAGAGGAAGAGCGTCGTAGCGCCGTTGCACCTCGGCCAAGTTGTAGCCCTGTGGGGCAGTAATAATCAGAACACGTGTGGATGCGAGAGTGCATGAGAAAACATGGCATCATTGGTTCCGATTATGCATGAAGTGATCATATCACAATTTGGAATCCAATTCGGGATTTTCCTTGGGAGGTATCGGGAAGGAATTGGAATGGAATAATATCGATTTTATGGCACGCACGCATGAATTGATAACGTGCAGGGGTGGCAATGGCCAGGTGAGATCGCTTGTGACGCGACTCGCATGTGATTGATGAACTGCATCCTCTAACGGCCATGTGCATTGCGTGTATTGTGCTGACTTATAACGTGCAGGGTATGGCATACCGGGTAAGGTTGCATGCGAACCGACTATTCGATTGTTGGTTGCATTGCTTGCATTGAATGAGATTTGACGTGCAAGGTATGGCATACCGGGTAAGGTTGCATGCGAACCGACCTCTGATTGTTGGTTGAACCTATCTGTGGTTTGATTGCTGATTGCTGGGTGTTTGTGGTCGGGTTGAGTGAGGGGTGGTTCTGGAGAGATATCCCGAGTTGAGTTGGCGTACTAACCGGGGCTTAGGGGGAAGAACTCGCTGAGATTTTATCTCAACCCGTCGTGGTTAACCTTTTTCAGGTCTTTAGAATGGTGCACTCGCTGTGGAGAATCCTGCCCCCCGTTTCTCCAGTGATCGACCTAACGGAGTCGAGTCCGATGGGTCCGAGTGACCGTGGTGTTTAACCTGAGGGTTCATTCTGTATAGCTGGATTAGCCTAGTTTCTTTTTGGCCTGGCTTAGAAGATGGATCGGCCCTTTTTGTCGGGCTTGTAATTCAAAAGACGATCCTCCGTTGGTTAATCCAGTAAATTGTGTAAATGAGTAGTGATGGTTGTTCTTATTATTCATCCCTCTATCCCTGATTGATTGATTGATTGATTGTTGGACTGGGGATGGTTTGTCTTCCGCTTGCGCATAACAAAAGATTAAAATGAATGGTCGTCGACGAGTCCTGGGACGTCGCTTTCAATCGACCAAGAGAAGGGGTTGTCGCGTGCTCGGGGTTCGGGGCGTGACACCTTCCATGTGATATACTTTCACTCTCCCAAACTAATGGTTTTAACGAGATTGGAATCCACTAGTAATCTTAAAGAAGCTATGGTCTGTAGAAGATGTTGCTTCTAAATGAAGCTTAGTAGATAACTCTACAGCAACAAGCACCTCCAACGTTGTAAAATACTTCGTTTTCAGAGATTACAAGACGGTAATATTCACAAAGAATACAATTATAAATGAACAGTTTCTTACAAGCACAAGCAAGAGAGCATTCATAGATAGAACAGAAATTTTGATTTCCGCCAAGGTCCTTAGCAACCGTTGATCCCATTAAATAGCCTTTTCATCTTCAAACTAACCATTAGAAGCTATCTTAGGGTAAGTATCCATTGGACCCACTTTCTTGCTTAATAGACCTACAAACTGCACTTCCAGTCTGTTATTCTTAAGCTGAGCAAAAGATTTCCAGAAATAAAAGCTTCTACTTCTACAAGATGTCTGGCTCTCTGAATGCTTGCACAAAAGAGAAATGTTCTGAATTTACAACAACAAAAATACCATTAATTTCTTTAAAATGAAAAGTTAGAACTACTGCCAAATGACAAGTAGAGCTCGGTAACTCGAAACTTTTTTATTTTTTACTGGGTTTGCTGAAATTTTCAGAAAGCCGTAGGTATACTTGTATTGAGTACTTCATTCTGCGGATCCAGACCTTAAAACGGGTTGCTAGACCTCAATTTGAATTCAAATTGAATTAAAAGAAGATTTGGGTCTTCTTATCTAGGAACGTAAAAGCACGTAACATGCGTTCTACTTCATCTGTAGCGAAAGTTGCTACTTCACATGGTTCCTCGCAATCTTTTAACGCTTCTTGCTGAACTAACTATTCACCTTCTACTGATCCTTCCAAGCGTATTGACGTCTTCTGGTTCTATTCACCTTCTGCTTGTCCACCCAAGCTTTGATGCTTACCTTATTCTACAAGTTGTTCACCTTCTACTGGTCCATCCAAATTTTGACGATTCCCTCATTCTATAGATTGTTCGTCCATCAAGCTTTAAAACACTTCGAGTTCAATACATTGTTCAGCTTTTATTGAGGCAGAGTACTACCAGTGTTCCGTTTGGACTCCATCTGCATATGACCTGTGCATCTACAAGCTGATTCTACATGAGCCATGCACGCATTAATAGCATTTGATTATTTTATCGTCTTCACAAAAATATAGAGGACTTACCGAATGTAGCCACTTCAGAGAGAGGAGTTCCTAATAATAGACCAAGAGGAAAATGCTTACACTGCTTTTGAGACTTCTAACATTGAATTTAGGTCAGACACCTCCAATTTAGGGCGACACTTAAAATGGTGCCCTCAACTAGAGGCTTCGAGGGAGGAAAACTTCGATAAGAAAATAGACCAAAAGGTCTATCGTGATGTTAGCTAACATTATAATCATGCACGGTTATACTTTTACATCAGTCGAGAATAAAGAAGTTATGGCTCTCCTATGGGAAAATAACTGTAAAAGACCCTAAATTATTGCACTTGTACCAATTTAATTTAAATCTTCCTATTTGATCAATTGAATCCCAAGCCTTTTAATAATTTGCCAATTTAACTCTAAAACTTGCAACTATGCTATTTTAGTCCTAAACTTTTTAACGATTTATCAATTTAGTCCTAAATATTTTGATAATTTAGTTATTTTAGCTATTTTGATTAGAAAATACTAACACTGACAACTTTTACAATTTTTAATTTTTCTTAATTTTCTAAATTTTTTAATTCTTTTTCTTTTTCGTTTTATCCTTTTCTTCTTTTTTTTGCCCCTAGCCCTAGCAACCCTCATCATCGGCTCTCATTTAGACTAGCCGAGGGTCAGCTAGCAACCTCACTGGCCTAGGTTTGGGAAAAAAGGAAAAAAAAAGAAATAGAAATTCAGATAATTTAAAAATTAAAAATTGCAATCTAGACTAACCTCATTACCATTGATGTGCCACATGGGACTTTCAATGCTGACTAGAACACCATGCCAATGATTTCCCATCAAAATTGGCAAATCGTCGAGAGGTTCGGGACTAAATTAGTAAATTGTCCAAATATTTATGACTAAATTGGCAAATTGTCAAAATGTTTAAGACTATATTAGCTGATTAAAAAAATTTAAGACTTAATTGATACAAGTTTAATGAATTTAGAATTTTTTAGTAATTTTCCCGCTTTTCAATGATACTTGAATGCTAGTGTTCGGCCAGTTCTAAGAAATACGAGGAAGGCCTATTGCTTGGATAAAAAGAAAGTATTACGAAGTTCAAAATGAAATCCGCCTTGGAAGGGTGTTATAACGAGTGACAAGCTTGTATCGGTGGCTGATTTGGCTGAATTAACAATGAAAGGGCTAGGCCTCCGGATAATTTTTTTTTTTTTTTTGGTCGAAAAGATGCATTGCATTCAATTAGATAAACGTCTGAGAAATTTGGTGACTCATATCAGCACACAATAAATCCAGAAGAGACGATGGGGGATAATGGACCCAATTTGTCGGTAGTGCTCAGTTTCGTTGGGCTTTAACCACCCAATCGGCCACCCTATTTGCCTCTCTTTTGCAGTGGATTAGCTTGATGGGCTGTAGGTTTTCCAGATGGGCCTTGATCTCTCTAATTATGCCTCATTCTTGAAATTCTGTCGCTGGTGTCGGTGCTGTCACCGCTACGTATCCCTCTTTTGTCGGAAATGTATTATTTTCATTAATTAAGGAAAAAGTTGAGAATATACGACAGATGCTTTTGAACATAGCAAATCTCATATGGCTTGGGAGAGATAGGCAACTCAATCTTATGGTGAGACCTTTTCTTTAAGTTTTAGCAATCCAATCTGTTACTTTATTGGACTCTCTGAACTGAGAAGATCCAGCTGTTGAATTGGAAGAAAAGGAAAATGTATCCTATCCCCATGGTGGCAGGGCAAATTAGATATCTGAAAATTGCAGCAAAATCACGGCTTTCTCCGATAAGCACTCTGACTTACTATTTTGGCTGATTTGAGCTTGTTGGTGTGCTTTTAAGATCAAGACAATCTAACTCAAGTAGATGACTCTCTTTCATCAACTTTGGAGTTTCTAGAAGAGTGGGTTTCTGCTTGATCTGCTGAAGCTACCTGCACAAGTCAAGCATACAATCGACGAGACACCCAGAGTTGTCGTGACAAAAACATGAGAGGACTCCTTCGTTTAGTCCTTTGAACCATCAATGTTGATTTTCAGCACACCCTGTTTCGGTGGTTGCCAAATCTGAGGTAAGTCGCCGTTCTCCGAAGCTTTTTTCTTGTCTATTGCGGTCCATTTCGTAATATTGATACGCATTCCAAGGGCCCAGTCCACTAGATTGCTCGGATCTGGTTCTTGCTTTTTAAAGACGGAGTTGTTTCTCGATTTCCGGATAAGCCATAAGACTCTACCTACAGTAGATCGAGATAATGTGAGTTTACATAGGTGCTCTTGTAATTTAATAGCCACTCTTTGATACGAGTTAACCATTGACTTGATATTTTGATGTTCAAGGCTGGATTTGACCAAACAAGCTTTGTCCAGGGACAAAGGAGGAGCATATGTTCGATGGTTTCTACGTGTTGCTGACCCCGCAAAAAAACCTGATTTTGGAATGGTTTTCATCTACCATACTTTATTCTGTAAGGCTTGTGGTGTCTACTTAGAGGACGAAGCCAAGCCATGACTTGGTTTATAAATTCCTCTTTGAGGGTGTTGTAGCCACTCTTCAGTACATAAAATCGCTATTGCTCGTGAATCTTTTTCGAGCGATCTTCTTTTAATTTCGCATAACTTTTTCTCAGGAGTCTTCTCCAAACGCAAATTTACTAAAAAATTGGACGAATAGGGTTATTAAAACACTTCTCCTATTATATGCCTTGTTGAAAGGAGTGAGTTAGAACAAAACTTCAAGAGAATATCTCATCACTCAAGCATCTTTTTCAAGGAATCTGTTTTTGGATTTCACATCACTTTTCTACAAGAATCTCCTGACAAACACGAAATTACTAGAAAGTAGGTGAAATCAGATTATTAGAATGCATCTCTAATTATATGTTTTGTTGCAAGGAGTTTGAGAGTGCAAAACCTTGGGAGATCTTATATTAATCCTTACCACTTTAAAAGTGAGTCCTCATGGAAACCGTAAGGATTTCATTCACTGTCTAATCATCAAACAGGTGAATATGTTCATCCCAATTAGCATCATCGTCAATAATAAAGTCAACAATTTTCTATAGCTTTTCCTAGGTTGCTGCCCACGAATCACTTTATTCTCGTGTACTTTTTCTCCCCGTTTCCTACTAACCACATAACAAAATGAGAATTTGCTTCTCTGCCCATAATTAAGCTTTGCCAGCCCATGATGGACAAGATCCCTCTCCAGCATGCCGAAAATTCCTTTCAATAACTGACTCTCTACTAAGGAAGGAGTTCATGTCATTCACCATGCTTGCTTTTCCAAGATTGCCCTAATAAAGGGGGTGAAGTCCTTAACTCCAATGTTATCATCAGCCTTCCTAAGTTTTAGTGCATCCAATATCTTCTAGAGCAGTTCAGGTTTTCTATCCCGTTCTTCCGCCAAAAAGATGCAATTTTCTGTTCAATAGCTCTGACAAGTGGACTTTGACTTTAAAAATGGACAATACATATTGTGACAAGGCTTGTATCATAGCTTTAATTAAAATTTTCATCCTTGCTTTCAACATTATTTTTTCTTACCATACTTCTTATTTGATGTTCACCTCCCCAATATCCAAGCACATATTATCTTTTGGACACATCCTAACTTAAGAGAACACCCGTTTTTTTTTTTTTTTTTTTTTAATTTTAAAGTCTTCACAATCTGTGAAATTCTCATCTCACAAGTCATATTCCTTCTCGGATTCCATGAATAATAAATGCTAAATTAAATCCCTGATTTACTACTTGACCAGATGTAAAAACTGTATTAATTTAGGACTGTCGTTGAATTCTGAGATGCTCTTATCTTTCCGTCATATATATATATAGAACATTAGCAATCAAGATAAAGTGATATAGGGAGAGTGGGTCACCTTGTTGGATGTTTCTTGTGAGTTGAAAGTATGAGAGTGGATCCCATAAAATTTGACGCTAAAAAGAGACCATCCAAAGCTACCCTTTTCTCACTAAAGTAATCCTTAACACACAAGCTTCCAAAAAATCTCACTTAGCTTGATCATAAACTTTCTTCGTATCAAGTTTAAGCACAGCCTAAAAATTTTTCCTCTTCCTACATACTCTTAATTGATGTAGCACCTCCTAGACATTTAAAATATTCTTTTGAATTTGTCTTCCACTCACAAAAGTGTTTTTATTTATTTATTGAAATCAAATCAGGCAACCAAGGTATGAGGTGATTGGCTAAAACTTTAGGTATGATCTTGTAATCAAAGTTGCGCAAGCCGATAGGATGAAATATATCCAGTTTTCTAAGTTGGGGACTTTTGGAATGAGAGAAATGTATGTTCTGTTTGAGCATGGATCAGTTACCTAGTGTTTAAAAAAATTCTTCACTTCGTTGAAAACATCTTGCTAAATATCTTTCCAGGGATGTTGATAAACTTGTCCATTTAATCTACATGGCCTTGGCACTTTGGTGGATCGCAATTGAAAAGCTACCTCTTTAATAGTCACACCTGCCGTTAAGACTTGGTTCATTTTCCTCCGTAACCAAATAGGAGAAGTGGTCAGGCAATGGCCGGATCTTGCAGTTACCCACTGTACTATATAATTTCCCGAGAAAATCAACTGTCATTTGCTTCAGCTAGCTAGGATCACGAGTCCATCCATCATTTGTAGTATTTAGCGTTGAAGATTTTGTTTGTCTCTTTTGTCGGGAAAATTGTCCAAAAATCTTAAGCTTATTATAATTTTGTTAATTCAGTCCTAAACTTTTAATTATGCCAATTGAGTCATAAATATTTTCATATTTTGTTAATTAAATCAATTCGATCAATTTTGACCAAAAATTGTTAACATGGACGTTGATCGTTAAACATGGCATGGCTAGTGATAATGTGGAAAATTTTTAAGTAATATTTGGACAGTTTTTATTATTATTATTTTGCTTTTTTTTGAATGGTAAAATTCAAAATAGGGAAAATTGTCCAAAAAATCGTAAATCTCTTGCATTTTTTCTAATTCAATCATAAACCTTCCAATTTTGCTAATTAAGTCCTAAACATTTTCATATTTCACTTGTGGAGTCTACTTGGCCAAAATCCGGCTAATTTTGGCAATATTTGCTAACATGAATATATGTCATTCTACATGGCACGACTTGTATTGACCTAGATAATTTTTTATAATTTTTTTTCCTTCTTTATTCTTTTTAGTGTGGCCAATGAGGGGCCCTAGCTGCTGGCAAGGGTCGCAACTTCCTCGCTGGCTGGGGGCAAGTATGTGCAGCCTTCACCCATGGTTGCGATGGCCTTCTGGTTAAGGGTCGCAGCTTGCCTGAATCTGGGCACGTAGCTTTACCAACTTCGGCTTCGGCTTCCTCTTCACGACATGAACAATCCATTGCTTGATGGGGAGACGAGTGACATGCAGAGGAGAGATCGTTTCAATCGTCACTCGGACGCCCTCGCTTACGGCTCTCCTTACCAGAAGGCTGGTGAGACTGGCGTCCTCACACAAACTGTTTCACCGGCTTTCTCTCTTCATCGCCTGTATTCCTCGGTTCGATCGAAAATTTTCCAAAAAAGGTGAGCATGATCATGGGCAGATATGATGGCATGAGAGATTCTTAATGGGCGTTTTCTTTTTATCTTTCCTTTCGAACCCGCCTATTCATTCCCACAGGTCATTGCTTCCCTTTTAGAAAATTTTGCCTCCTAGGAGCTTCGGCCCTTATTTCCCTTCCCCTATATGAAACTTCATTTCTAGAAGACTCCGAAGATCTCTTTTACTCTGCCAACCCACTAATCATGATTTGCCCTCGAATCTCCATCGAATTGATTTCTTCACTAGGGGTGATCGGGTCCAGTGTGGGTAGGGTCTAGACCTGGACCCTGTATCCGACCCTATTATAACTAGTTCCTCTTGTTTGGACCCTATACCCTACCATGTTTTTATTGGACCCTGTTTTGGACCCAACCCTATTTTTCCGGTCTGGGAACAAGGTCAATCCTGTTTTCATTGGAACCTGTTTTGCAACCGTTCAATATTCTAAACGGCTTCAAATTTTACATTAATTAGCGAAAAAACAACAATGTAATTCTCCTAACATTATAAGACAAAGCAAAATTTCTAAGAATGCATAAGCATTAGCAACAAATATGGATCTAATATTAGTCACATTCCCACAAATACTTTTAATATAACCTAATGTGCTTACTTATGTGTATGCGACGGAATTCTTATTAAGAAGACATATTTCTTGAGTTGAATTGAGAATTAGTGCTACAATAATTAGTGGCATTTGTCCTGCGACTATAGTAATAGTTGAAAGTGGGACAAGTAAAAAAGAAAAATAATTCATGAGAACAGTTCTTTTTAACAATTCTTTCAAAACAATTCTCTCTTAACTTGATTTAGAGAGAATCTTTCCTTTTTTAACATTTCTTCGAAGATAGAGATTTAAAAGCATTATACAGAGAGATGATTTTTTCTTTTTAACAGGGTAAAAACCGATTATAAAACCGATCCGATTCTGGGTGGGTCTTTACTTGGACCCTGTTATCGGACCGGTTTCAACTGGTTCCCAAAAACTGGAACCTGTACCCGGACCAGTTTAACCGGGAACCAGTTCCTAACCCTGCTTTTCGAGTGGTCCGGTCCGAGTTCCGGGTAAACCCGGTCCAGTTGCACACCCCTATTCTTCACTACGTCAAACCCCTTGATTCTCTACTTTTCCTGTTTTTCCTTGGCCAAGAATCTCCATAATGCGTCCCTTATTCGCTTCCCAATTTCGCAAAAATTAGTGCCTCAAATCTCACCTTCCTTTACTCGAAAATCACACATTCCTTGATAGGAATTGGTTGAACTTTCTTCCCCTATTTCATTTACCTCCCAAATTCGAAACAGCAACGAGAGCACCATTCATATCACGAAGAGGAAGTAGAAGTCGAAAAGCCACACACCCACATGTGGGAGAGGCTCTCGGCCGTCGGCTGCAGTCGAGAAGGGCCTTGCAACTCTCACTAGCTATAGTAAAAAAATTAAATCATTGGGGTTTGTCCCAGTAGTCACCCTTCTCACATGAAAAGAGGAAGGTTGGGAATTCAAATCCCCACCTTCTCGTAGAGTTGGGGTAGGAAAATTTAGTTTTAAAATTGAGTTTTGACTTTTATACCCTTTAATGCGGCAGGACAAAAGTCTAAGCATTGGAGTAATAGTAGAGTAAAACCGACAAAAAAAAAAGTAAAAACAAAAAGAAGGAAAAGAAAGAGAAAGAAAAAGAAAAAGAACATAATATTATAAATATTATTAACAATTGTCAACGTCAGTGCTAGTTGTACCACACAAGATAACTAACATCCACATCAACAAATTCCTACCAAAATTGGCTAAATTGACTCAATTATCAAAATATAAAATTATTTAAAACTCAATTGACAAAATTAAAAAAAAATTATGACTATATAAGGTTTAAGACTTTTTGAACAAATTTCTCTTCAAAATAATACGAGTGTTAAATAGATTCACGGCTTATTTAAACCAAATCCACCTTTTATGACGCTTTATTCACTCTCTCTCAATCCCGCGCTTGCTCACTCTATTTTCTTGTCTTAGTTTGGATATGAGTTTTCTTAAATTATGTTAAATACGGAAGTATTTTAGTAATATGTTATGAGACTAGTCGGATGTAGGTCATTAGATTTGTATCGAATGAATTAAATCAATTTGAATTGGATTATTTTAGATCCAACCTACTTATTTGATTGGTTTACGCAAAATTGATTCTATTCTTGTGACGAGATCCTATAAATGCCTTGCGGCGATTTCATTTTCAAAGAGACAAGGATCAAACATGTTTGTTCAAACTCCCTCTTGGTATAACGACAATTTCAAAATGAGATGGACGTCGGGGGAATACTTACGGACAATAAAAGAGATTATTATTAAGTCAATTGATATTATAGAATGATGATTTACACATTCTACGGTTGACCTCTGGACACGTGAATAGATCAAGTTCCTATATCGAAAAGATTAAGGGCACTCTTCTCTGTGACTCTTCAAGGTCGGCGAACCTTTTATGATTATTTTTAGAATGGGTAAATATCACCAAAAAAAAAAACTCTAAATTATGCCCTTTACGGTATAAATACACTCAATTTTTGTATGTCTCTAGATACTATAAATTGTCTCATGGTGATACAAATACTTCTAACTTTTTGTATCATAAAAAAATCAAAACTTATGCATATGTGGCATATATACTTCTATTTCAATTTCATCTAAAGCATCAAAAGGAAAAGGCTCAAAAGCTAAGGCTGAAGCAGGTATGCTATCCCCAAATAACAAGCACCACAAGCTATTCTTTAGGGGATTGTCTCTTAGTTTCATAACATTTTATTCTTGAATTCAGACATTTGAGTTTCAGATTTTCTGATTCACAATTCCATAAGGTTGTAAGTGGAGACCATACTAAAATCATACCTTCTCACTGAGCTAACAACAAAGTTCTAATTGAGAGAAACCATTATAGGGGAAGAAAAAAAGGGATTTAGAAAGTCATAAGAGATATCATGATACGATTTTATTAAGGGAAGGCTAGTCTATCTCTTTAGTTCACAATACATTGCCTTACATAGGTATTCACTTGTGTTCAAACAAACACCATGAACACCATGTGCTCTAAGTGGAAACGCAAAGAATCTAGAGGATAAGTCTCTCTAAAGACGCTACCAACAAAAGATGATAAAACAACATAGTACAAAAGGTACTAAAGCACTATTCACCAAGCACACTACACACTTAAAGCACTTCATACCAAGCACACTAACCTATTTTATTGCCGAATCATTCTTCAGTGTTGTTTGCTAAGCTGTCTTCGTTCTTTGCTTTGCGAAAGGCGTGCATAAGACTATTAATCTCCACTGTGACAAAAGCTTATTAGCAATAGGGTCGTCGGGGATTCCTGATGAAGATGGACCATCTGTTCTTCTCTTTTTAGAGGGAGAGGACTAGTCTAGTTGGAGCTGTGGCCAGTGGGACTAGTTTTCAGAGGTGGTGGAAGCTAGCTGCAAATTTGTAGAGATGGATTTAGATGAGCATGGGTCTTGGGCCAATGGTCCACCCCATTAATCTCGGGAGGAGGAAGAGAGTGCTTCATCAACCCTAGAACCGAGATCCTCTTCATGGTATTCTCTCAAGGCATGATGAATTTGGTGGCTTACCTCAAAATTTTTTGGATTAATGTGTTGTCAAATAGTATTATCTTGTCGCCAAATCTCTGGAGGAATCACACTTTTATGTTGGTAGAGAACTGTCTAAAGTTCTTTATATTCCTATGGGAGTTGTCTAATTCTTGTTAGCGGAAGTTTGAAAATGTCATTCATACCTATTTGAGGTTTGAAAGTAGAGTCACTAACTTTTGTCGAAGTCCGGTGAAGATCTCCACTTGACCTAAGAAACAATTATGATCTGCGTAAGATGATTAAGGCGTGAAGTTATGGATCTAGCCGGAAAATATTTAATTTTTCCTAGAAAATTAATCTCTGGACTCCTAAAGGTTTTAACCACAATATAAATTCTCCCAAGTGCGTAAATATCCTTGGATAATTTGGGTAATGATGAGAGGCATTTTAGCTGTAGGAAATTCGACAACTACTATTTACAAATTAAGTAGATACCAAAGAAACCATTTAAGTCCTTCAAGAGATAGGTCTTTGGGTGAGATAGTTAAAGGATATATGAAGGAATACTTAGGATATAATCCCAAGGGTCTCAAGCATAACCTATCATATTTGCTGAAGATTTTCAACTGATAAACCCATAGAAGATCAGTTTGACTTTCAAAAACAACATTGCCTTGAATGAGCCTTGGAATTTCAAGATGATAATTTGGCAACATTGGTTGAGCTCTAACTTGACCACTAGCTATTTTGCTTGCATATATGTTGATGGAACTAACAGTAGCTTGATCTAGTCTTGATAGGAAATCTGCAAGCACACTATTTTTCCTCGCAATGTGTTTGGTTTCTAATGAGTATCTAGAAAATCATCCTGCACATCTCAAAAGTTGTGGGTGCGATACTATCTTTTGCTTCAATTTCAACATCTAGAAATGAGAAGACATGTTTAGTTCAACAAGAAAATGGTGACCTATGAGATGAAATTTAAATTTCTTAATTCCATACTTAACAGCCAAAGTTTCTTTGAACATATAATGAATTTCTGCTTGAGAGAATCTTCCACTCTTGTGTCCACAAATTCTTCTATTACCATCTCTCAGTTCTTCCAAGAGAATAGTTATCCAATATTTGTTATTAGCATTAGTTAAGAATTCAGATTGTAGCTTTTGTTTTGACTAGACTACCTTGGTTTATGAAAGTCCCTATGGAGGCAAGTTTTTCTTCAGCATTTTTTGCAAAAGATGAATATGCCTAGTGATTTTAGGAGCAAAATCCCTCAAGTAGTTAACAATTTCAAGCAATTGTTGGATCTATTTGTGAGATAGATTTTCATCTGGAAATTTAAGTAGTTCCTTTACAATATGATCACTTGGTTGGAATGCACCATTCTTGAGCTACATGCCCATAAATTCAATCTCTGTTTGGGCAGTCTGCATCTTTTTCTATGATAACATAATACTATGCTACTTGATAATATGAGCAAATTGAGTTAGTAACTTATAGTGAAACTCTGTGTCTTTACTGTAAAGTCATCAATGTAGATTTGTGCATGTGCATTGTTCAAATGGTATATCTTGCACATGGCCTTTTGGAATAATGAGGGTGTTGCTTTTAACCCAAAAGGAAGAATCTTTCATTGAAAGTGTTGGTTTGGGATGCAAAATGCCGTCTTATGTCTATCTTCTGGGTGGATTCCAAGTTGTCAAAATCTTGTCTTCAAGTCGAACTTAGAGTGATTTTTTGCATTTATCAAACTGGAGAATAAAGTTGTCCTATTAGGTTAGAGAAACTTATCATCCTGGAAAAACAAATTAAGAGGTTGGAAATTAATGACCACTATATTTGCTTTGACTTGTTCACCTTGCTTTTCCACGTAAAATGCTTCATGTGCTCATTGTGAGTTTGTGGCTTCAATCAGTTCTTGTTGGACGAGATCTTTACATTCTTTTGGGTTGCTTGGGGGTTTTATGGGTTCGTTCCTGTGTGCCTTGCTATGGTTGGATTGATATATTCATTCTCCTTGAAGGGCAATTTGATGAAGAACTTTAAATTTTTCCACAAAGGATCATAACATTTGTTAAGAAATTCTAAATGGCTTTGAGTGTATGACTTCAAAAGAGTTTGGAGGATTGGACTAAGGATTTTAGATTGGATCAACTAAAGTATTTTAGTCTCTACAAATTCTCAAAACTATGTTTGGAATTTAAGCCCATTGGGCATAATTTTAAGATCTGGAATTTGGGGTCAAATTATCCCAACCGATGAAGATGTCCCTATCTAGGAATGGGGATCCAACAATAGTAATGTTGCACCATGGAAAAAGCTGGATTTTGATGGGTTTACTCCTTATATGGGTGGAAAAAGTGTTTCCTGATGCAAAAGTAAAATATTAGGTATAAGGTTCGCAATATTCTTCAAGAAGAAGTTTTGGATCAAGGATAGAAGAACTTACACCAATGTCTATGAGTGCAATGAGAGGAATGAGTTTGATAGATTTGTAAGAAATAAGTTGGATGGGAACATATGGCTTGAAATAAAGAGGCTTTTCTTCAATGACCTAGGTTTTCTAGAAGGGATGATCGGTTTTCATAAAAGAACATGCCCTCATGGGTAGAATCATCTCCTTCATTTTCATTGTTTTCTAAGAAGGTTTCTATGGCACAAACCGTTTTGTTAGGAGGTTCATCCTTAAGAGAGAAGACTGACTCAAGATCATCTTCTATAAGAAAGATACACGTCTTCTTGTGGATGGCATCCACGGAATTCATGTTTCTCTTGTAGGCTTATGGACAATTTTTTGCAAAATGTCCTTTTCGACCATGGATGAAGCAACGATCTTTTCTTTTTCTTTTTTAATTCCGCGATCTTCTTGGTGGTATGGTCGACCCTTTCTAAGAAACTTTCATTTGTCTTTCTTTCCTTTTCTAGGGGAATGCTTTCGTAAATGCTTCTCTTTCTTGTTTGGACAGTCATAAGAAGAGTCTCCGTGGCCACATTTGATTTGGAGTCCTAGTCTTTTGCGGGCCTTGCTAAGCATCTTGTTCTTCTCTAAGAATTCCAATGTTTTTTTCCTGAGACATAATTAATCTAAGGCTCCGTGATATCCTTGCTGGATTTCTCCAAGAGGAGCTTCTAGGGTTCTTTGACTTCTTTCATTGGAAAAACTTGTTAACCATATTAGCAACTTGCTTAGGTATTAATAACAAGAAAACTAGTCCGAAAGTTGAATCTCCACTAAGGGCATAGTAGAACTTCATCATTTCTTGAAAATGTCAAGATCTTTTCGTTCATAAGAGCAACATTTTGTTTTAAAGAATTCCTTCCTAATTTGCCCTAAGAGTTCCTCTAGTCTTCCAGTAAAGCACATGTGAAGAATGCGAATCACATTGCTGAAACATTGTGCCAAGAACGTAGTGTAATTTGCTGGAGCAAGATTCAACCACCAATCTAGCAGGCTTGCCTGTAAATCTGGTAGTGAATCCAATAGTGAATCCGAGGAGAATATGAAATTGGTCATTTTCTTAATTAGTAAATTTGGCATTCATCCAGGCATAGAATTCTTGCAGCTTAGCATGCCACTTGTAATAAGGAATATCATCAAGTGCAAAGGTTAGATTGGGGGTTTTACTCTCATAATTGCTATTCTAGTAAGGAAAGCTACCATGGCTTTTTTTTTCCTTCTTTTGGTTGCATCATGAAGCTAGTAGAGGCTAGTTCAGGATTAGGATTTCTAATAGGTCGAACCTGTCCATCTTCCGTGGAAGTGGATGATGTAGTGTCTAACTCAGACTCAAAAGATGAACTTTGTTGATCCACCATGGTCATGCATGATTTAACATTTTCTCTCAAAAAAGACTCAAGGGGTTTGAGGTCATATAGTAAGATGGGGTTTCTAGTGATGGAAGTTCAGACTATTTCATGGGTTCTCCAATAGGCTTTGCTATAGATTTGGATCTTTGTTCTGCCAAGAATCTTTCTTTGATGGCCTTCACATCATGTCTACAAGTAGGAGCAAATTGGTTTAAGTTGGAAAGTAGAGACGGAAGGTATAGGATAGTGGTGGAACTCAATGCGAGAAATGAAAGATTTTTCCAAGAAGAAGAAAATAAAGGATAAAAATAGAGGTAGAAGTGGAGGGATGCTTTTCTTTGCTTGGCTGGTTTGAAGCTCTTTGATCTGTCTCTAAAGTCTTTCTACTTCAATTGATTGGTTATCAAGGTAATGTTTAGATCTTACCAACCCAGCTCTATTTTTTGTAGCTTTGTATGATAAAGTTGCAAAAGCTTGTTTTGGACCATTGAGGTCTGATTCACTTGTTGGTGGACACAGTCTAGATGAGTTTTGACTTCTTCTACTTCAATCTAGACTTCAGCAACTTAGGCTTTGTCACGCCCCGAACCCCGAGCACGCGACAACCCCTTCTCTTGGTCGATTGAAAGCGACGTCCCAGGACTTGTCGACGACCATTCATTTTAATCTTTTGTTATGCGCAAGCGGAAGACGAACCATCCCCAGTCCAACAATCAATCAATCAATCAATCAGGGATAGAGGGATGAATAACAAGAACAACCATCACTACTCATTTACACAATTTACTGGATTAACCAACGGAGGATCGTCTTTCGAATTACAAGCCCGACAAAAGAGGCCGATCCATCCTCTAAGCCAGGCCAAAAAGAAACTAGGCTAATCCAGCTATACAGAATGAACCCTCGGGTTCAACACCACGGTCACTCGGACCCATCGGACTCGACTCCGTCAGGTCGATCACTGGAGAAACGGGGGGCAGGATTCTCCACAGCGGGTGCACCATTCTAAAGACCTGAAAAATGTTAACCACGACGGGTTGAGATAAAATCTCAGCGAGTTCTTCCCCCTAAGCCCCGGTTAGTACACCAACTCAACCCAGGGTATCTCTCTAGAACCACCCCTCACTCAACCCGACCACAAACAACCAGCAATCAGCAATCAAATCACAGACAGGTTCAACCAACAATCAGAGGTCGGTTCGCATGCAACCTTACCCGGTATGCCATACCCTGCACGTTAAATCTCATTCAATACAAGCAATGCAACCAACAATCGAATAGTCGGTTCGCATGCAACCTTACCCGGTATGCCATACCCTGCACGTTATAAGTCAGCACAATACACGCAATGCACATGGCCGTTAGATGATGCAATTCATCAATCACATGCGAGTCGCGTCACAAGCGATCTCACCTGGCCATTGCCACCCCTGCACGTTATCAATTCATGCGTGTGTGCCATAAATGATATGATCACTTCATGCATAATCGGAATCAATGATGTCATGTTTTCTCATGCACTCTCGCATCCACACGTGTTCCGATTATTACTGCCCCACAGGGCCACAACCGAGGCGCAACGGCGCTACGGCGCCCTTCCTCCGCAGAGGCGCAACCGTGCCCTTCCGTGCCCAAAAGACGTCAAGGGATACTCTCCCAAGACCGCATGCCCAATGAACGTCAAGGGATACTCTCCCGAGACCGCATGCCCAACGAACGTCAAGGGATACTCTCCCGAGACCGCATGCCCAATGAACGTCAAGGGATACTCTCCCAAGACCGCATGCCCAATGAATGTCAATGGATACTCTCCCAAGACCGCATGCCCACAGAACGTCAAGGGATACTCTCCCAAGACGACGGTTTCAACTTAGTGATCATGCAAGCATACCATCACAAACTACTTATTATCTTTGAGCATTAGCCAATGCACACATGCTTGCATATGAAATCTCAAATCATTTCTCACAAAAGCGGTCCATTTCCGGTGTCCTTCGGACAAACCATTTTCCCCACCTTTCTCATAAAAGCGGTCCATTTCCAGTGTCCCTCGGACAAACCACTTTCTTTCTCATAAAGGCGGTCCATTTCCGGTGTCCCTCGGACAAACCATTTTCTTTCTTTTGTGAAAATCACATAATTCAAACGGATGCTTATGCAATGCCACATTTAATTCACTTCATATGATCAATACACATGAAATTACACAATTTAATTTCCGGATGAACAGTAATTTCCGAATTTAATAAATAAATAATTAAATTCAGAAATTAAAATAATTAAATAAATAAATTCAGAAAATTAAATAATTAAATAATTATTTAACTAAATGCAGAAATTAATTTAATCAATAAATTAAACAATTAATCACATTAATCAAGCAATTAAGGAAAAACATGATTAATTAGCACCAAACACACAATTAGGCCTAATTAAGCACAATTAAGCATAAATAAGCAAGATTAAGCTAAGCTAATCTTAATCCACTATCTAACCACCTATCTTAGGGCTAATACAACTTAATTAACCCTCCTAAACCAGCATTAACACTAATTAACTCAACCCTAAGCAAGTTTAGGCACTAAATAGGGATTAGGGGCTAAACTCACCCGTTAAGCAGGCCGGAGATGCGGACGCGGCGGCGGCGACGAACCCGACACCCGGGGACCTCACTCACGACGATCCAAGGCGGTCCCGGGCTCAACACAGCAGCAACAACCTCGGATTCCCCACTGAACTTCAGAAAACAGCACTGCAGGAGGAGGACAGGGGCTGATCGGAGGAAAAATAGCTTGGCCGGAGCTCCGACGAGCTGGTGGCCGGTGACCGGAGGCTCCAGGGGGTCAAGGGGAGTTGTGTGTGGCTGGTGTGGGCAGTGGGTAGGCCAAAAATGGAGAGAAACGGAAGAAAAAGCGAAGCTGTACAGGAGGCGCTGCTACAGTAGGCGGTCCGGCAACAGCCGACTTCCGGCCGCCGTACGGATCGGACGACAGCTCCGATAAACGAACGGTCGACGTCATCCGTACGGATTCTCTCTCCCGATCGTAACGGTGGGTGGCACGGCCCGAGATTCCACCGGGAAGGCAACGAACAACTCCAATTTCGGCAAGAGGTCAGAAGCTGAAATTTCTGGAACTAAGGGAAAACCAAGGAGAAAGAGGTGTGCGGTTTTGAGGGTTGAAGAGGAGGAGAGAGAGGGAGATGAGAGCTGGAGATAGGCCTCAATTAAGGCCATTAAATGCCTTCTCCAATTCCCAAGGTAAGTGACATCATTTTCTCTCTCTTCTTTTTGACTTTTCTTCAAAATATCCAAGGGCATTTTGGTCATTTCCACTTTGCACATTTCCCAATCTGCCCTTGGGCTGAAAATGAAAGGCGGGCCTAGGAAATGGGCCAGAAAATGAATAGGAACGGGCTCGGGAATTTATTGGGCTCGAATTGGCTCAAGGTTAGACAACGGGTTCGGGAGGGTAAAGGGTCGGTTTGGCCCAATGGGCTCACTTGCTTGCCTCGAGCCTTCCATGGCGACTGTCCCACCTTGGGCGTGAGGCCCACACTGATCTTGCCCGGCCCACGTCTTCATAGGCTCATTTCCTCGGTCCGAAGATCCCTTTTTCCAATTACTCGGCTCGTCCGACACTGTCGATTGACTACAAAGCATTGTCCAAAAGTCCGTCCCGGACGTTCCTGAAAATTCGAAGTCCAATATTGGATTCTCATGCCTTGTCAATTTCGCCCGAATGCCATTTTGGTACTACTCAGACTGACAGGCGGCTTCGAGGATTCACGCGTAACCGACTCGTGCCAATTCACGTTCAAGACTTCTCGACACATGGACGTCCTTGACTACATGAAATTGCGAAGGATCGATTCTTATTTCTAAGTACACGATTATCAAGGATCGACATAGGGCCATTCACGGGTTCGATAACAGTAGACGGAATCACCCGTCATCCCATTATTTCTGTCCGCGAATCGACTTCTAGTCGTCCCTGAAATCGGCCTGCCTGACTACAGGATCGTCCTTACGCAAGTTTCACGGTCGAGTCGTTTTCCCAGGTCAAGTTCTTTAGTCGCACGAGTTCTGTCCTCATTAGCCTTTCCCCTCAAGGTCAGTATCTCAGGAGTGATCAGTTCCGAGTGAGATCAACCAACAATGCACTGGCGAAATTAACGTTCAGTCCTCCCTCAGAGGGCTCGAATTTCAGGACGTCACAGAAAGTCTCTTATTTCTCACTATTTGTGCTCCTATTTATAGGGATACACTTATCATGAACATCAATGTATCTGATAATACATGTATCGGATAGGGAGATGAACATTCATCGGATAGGGAAATGTACTTAGAACGTAACATTCATCGGATAGAGAGATGTACTTACAATATATGATACAAATGTACCATAATAAGTACATGAATATAATGAATATTCATACATGTATTTCATAACACTCCCCCTTGAATATTCATTGTATTATATTATGAATGTGCATTGAATAATACTGCCTCATTAAAAACCTTAAGCCGGAAAAACCCAGTGGGACAAAAACCGGACAAAAGGGAAAAAGAGTACATAGCACAAATTTTATGATTTCTCCCTTTTATGGATGCATTAATTGTTTCGTTAAAAACTTTAAGCCGGAAAACCCTATGGGAAAAAACCGGACAAAAAGAAAAAAGAGTGCAATGCATAGTTGATAATATCTCCCCCTCAATTGAGTCATATAGCCACTACTGGGGCTAATCAATCTTGCGTCTTGTGTACTCGCCGCATACCAATGCCATATACTAATTTCTCAAAAGTTGATGTCGGCAATGATTTGGTAAAAAGATCTGCAAGATTATTTATAGATTGAATTTGTTTAACATCAATCTGTCGACTTTCTTGGAGTTCANGCCACGGCGCTACGGCGCCCTTCCTCCGCAGAGGCGCAACCGTGCCCTTCCGTGCCCTCCGAGGCGCAACGGCGCTACGGCGCCCTTCCTCCGCAGAGGCGCAACCGTGCCCTTCCGTGCCCTCCCTTTCCATAATCTCCGATAAATCGGGTTCAACTTAGTGATCACGCAAGCATTCCATCACAATCCACTTATTATCTTTGAGCACTAGCCAATGCACACATGCTTGCATATAAAACCTCAAATCATTTCTTACAAAAGCGGTCCATTTCCGATGTCCCTCGGACAAACCATTTTCCCCACCTTTCTCATAAAAGCGGTCCATTTCCAGTGTCCCTTGGACAAATCACTTTCTTTCTCAAAAAGGCGGTCCATTTCCGGTGTCCCTCGGACAAACCATTTTTCCCTTTTTGTGAAATTCACACGATTCATGCGAATGTTCATGTCACGACACATCAATTTCACTTCATATGATCAAGGCATATGAAATTATGAACAATTTCACTTCCGGATGAACAGTGCCGTGAACATTAATCAATGAACAGTAATCCGTGAACAGTAATTTCCGAAATTCAATTAATAATAAATTAAATTCAGAAATTAAACAAAACATTAATTAAACACAAATTAATCAATCAATTAAGCTAAGCAAGCTTAATTATCACATAATCCACAAATAAGCACAATTAAGCATAATTAAGCAAGATTAAGCTAAGCTAATCTTAATCACCTATCTTAGGGCTAATAAAACTTAATTAACCCTCCTAAATCAGAATTAACACTAATTAACCCAACCCTAAGCAAGTTTAGGCACTAAATAGGGATTAGGAGCTAAACTCACCCGTTAAGCAGGCCGGTGACCCGAACGCGGCGGCGGCGACGAACCCGACACCCGGGGACCTCCACCACAATGATCCAAGGTGGTCCCAGGGCTGAAACCACAGCAACAGCCGCTGCCCAAACACAAAATTCCAGAAAACAGCACTGCAGTAGGAGGAAGCTGCTGGTCGGAGCAAAAACAAGTTGGCCGGAGCTCCGGCGAGCTGGTTTCCGGTGGCTGGGGGTTCCAAAGGGTCAAGGGGGAGTTGTGTGTGGTTGGTGTGGGCAGTGGGTAGGCCAAAAATGGATAGAAACGGAGGAAAAACCGAAGCTGCACAGGAGGCGCTGCACAGTGACGGTCGGAGGACCGCCGACTTCAGGCGGACGTACGGGACGGACGGTAGCTCCGTTCGGCGATCGGCCGCCGTTAAAAGTACGGAATTTCTGTGCTGAACATTTTGATAGGTGGCACGGCCCGAGATTCCACTGGGAAGGCAACGAACAACTCCAATTTCGGTGAGAGGTCAGAAACTGAAACTGCAGGAAGGCAAGGGAAGCAAGGGGAGAGAGGGCTGCGATTTTTGGAGAAGATGAAGAGGAGAGAGAGAGTGAAGTGAGGCTGAAGATAAGCCTCAATTAATGGCATTAATTGCTTGGCTCAAGTCCCAAAAACATGGACATCATCTTCTCTCTCTTCCTTTTTTACTTTTCTTCAAAATATCCAAGGGCATTTTGGTCATTTCCACCTTGCACATTTCCCAATGTGTCCTTAAGCTGAAAGTGAAAGGCGGGCCTAGGAAACGGGCCTGAAAATGAATAGGAACGGGCTCGGGAATTTCTTGGGCTTGAATTGGCTCACGTTTAGACAACGGGCTCAGGAGGGTTAATGATCGGTTTGGCCCAACGGGCTCACTTGCTTGCCTCGAGCCTTCCATGGCGGCTGTCCCACCTTGGGCGTGAGGCCCACACTGATCTTGCCCGGCCCACGTCCTCGTAGGCTCATTTCCTCGGTCCGAAGATCCCTTTTTCCAATTACTCAGCTTGTCCGACACTGTCCACTGACTACGAAGCATCGTCCAAAAGTCCGTCCCGGACGTTCCCGAAAATTCGAAGTCCAATATTGGATTCTCATGCTTTATCAATTTCGCCCGAATGCCATTTTGGTACCACTCAGACTGACAGGTGGCTTCGAGGATTCACGCGTAACTGACTCGTGCCAATTCATGTTCAAAACTTCTCAACACATGGACGTCCTTGACTACATGAAATTGCGAAGGATCGATTCTTATTTCTAAGTACACGATTATCAAGGATCAACATAGGGCCATTCACGGGTTCGATAACAGTAGACAGAATCACCCGTCATCCCATTATTTCTGTCCGCGAATCGACTTCTAGTCGTCCCTGAAATCGGCCTGCCTGACTACAGGATCGTCCTTACGCAAGTCTCACGGTCGAGTCGTTTTCCCAGGTCAAGTTCTTTAGTCGCACGAGTTCTGTCCTCATTAGCCTTTCCCCTCAAGGTCAGTATCTCAAGAGTGATCAGTTTCGAGTGAGATCAACCAACAATGCACTGGCGAAATTAACGTTCAATCCTCCCTCAGAAGGCTCGAATTTCAGGACGTCACAGGCTTTGAGAGCATTAAAGCCTATTTGTTGTTCAGATCTCAATGAGGTAAGGCACTTGGTCTATACTAAGGCATTTTCTGTCTACCAACTTAGAATAGATTCTGAGGGACCAAGCTCCCTAGTATGCCCATTGTAATTAATTCCAGTGGGATTAGGAATCTTGGGCTGATGACTGTAATCAGTTGGACTCATGAATTTTTTCAAAGATAGAAAATCTTCCTCATTGAACATGCAAATGTGAAAAGGGGTGGATGGCTTTGGTGGACTTGGTATTGTTGATTTGCATAATTGAAAGATGTCTAGATGACAAGTTAGATCTTTCTTGGCCCATTTGAGGATCAGTTTGTAGCAAGATTTAGTAGGAGGATGCGATTTTCTCTTTGAAAGGCTTTAAGAAATGAGGGTTTAGGGAATTGAGGAGAGCCATAAGACACGAACAATTGGTATCGTCCTTCATCTTCTCCAAGTGGTTTGATACAAGGGTCCTTTTCTTGCCATCTCTAGAAGAAAGGATATTTGGACTTCCATTTTTTTCTTGAAGGCTTGTCGTTGTCATCTGGATTTGGTGCCATATAGACTTGACACTGGCAAACGACATCCCATGGATAGTGTCCTGAAATAGGATCTCTGAGATAACCTATCAAGTGCCCTTCAGAGTTGAAGGCTTCTATTTCAAGCCTGTCCCCTTCCGACAAATGGGCTCATGGTAAGGATAGTTGGAAAGGTAGAACTTTCTAGCTTCTCATGAGAGTGATTGAACTTGATGATTACAAAGCCATATTTGTTTTTAGTGAATTTGGATTATGTGGCTTGAATCGATCTAGAATTATAGTGGAACTTTTTGTAGTTAGTCACCTAGGTATCTAGGAGGAGCTTGACTAACTCAGAACGGTAGATTTATTTGGGGACATGGATGTAAGATGGTGTTTGGTTGCTATCAACAAAAATGAACAAAGCATCTTATGTGAAAGATAGTTTTAGATCCAAAGAATGATTTTGACTCGATACTTTATTTTTTTTTTGGTAAGGATGACTCGATACATTATTTGGTAGTGAAGGGTTGCAACAATTGAATTAGGAGTTTGAGGTGCTCCAGTTATTTGTAACTAGACCTTCATGGCATTTAGGACTCGAGGTCGAGCTAGACCATATTGAAGTTTGGGAAAAGGGTAACAAAGACTATGCCAACATTAAGGATAATCTCAACTGTCTCTATGCAAGCATGCTAGTATTCAAGGAACTAGGTGTCAAGTAAAGTCATTTTAGCAGCCATTGGAAGGCATTTTCGTCCATGAAAGGTTAATGCAAGACAAACTGCTCCAAAAATGGAGATGTATATAGCCCTAAGAATGCCATTGTTGAACAAGTTCAAGAGGGAAATGGAGATTAACAAAGTGCTCTTATTGAGTAGCAAGACCGGATACTAGCCAAAATGACATCTTTTGGAGTATGTTGGATGAGTTTTTTAATGGAACATATAGGAGAAAAGGAGTGGGATTTTGCAAATGCAAAGTACGGATTTATCAAAAGGAGTTGAGCGTTGGAAACCTTGTCATCTTCACTGATATAAGTAACTCAAAAAGATAGTCAAGCTTAGAGGCATTTGATTTTCTGAAGGTAGAAAGATCTAAGGATAAGGGTGCATTTAGTATGGCAAGTTGTTGATCAGTCACAGTGGAGTGAGATTCTTCCCACTAGTAATGGTATTTTATGAAAGAAGAATGATCTTAGCACGGTATCAATGACATCAATAATATAAATTCGGGTTTTTTTATGACAAAGAAAATGTTTAGAGTATTTATGTCATAATTGAAAATTTTAAAATTTTAGTGACACAAAAAAAAATTGGGTATTTACATAATAATTTGCATATTTTAGATTTTTTTTATTAATCCCTTTTGGAAAATATGAAACCTTAAATCTGGAGTAGCGGCCTACGACGCAGTTTCGCTGCAGAGAGCTCAGACAGAAATCTACCCATGTCGATCGTTCCCATGTCCTCCTCATCGTTTTTGAGGAGTCAGCACTAAATTAAACGAAAAGGAAAGATCCACACGTTCTTGGGACTGGCGGTGCGCGTATGGCTGTCCTCTTTATAAAGCAATAAAGCTGCAACGTCAATTTGTGGCCTTGAAGTTCGCTCGCGCTTGGTGACTTCCCCAGATCCAAATCTCGCAGTCAAACGAAAGCTCCATTCCTTCTGTAGGAGAAAAGACACCCCAACCCCAACTCGAGCCCCTTCGATCCCAAGCGACTGTGATCTTTTTCAATTTGAGTGCGTGTAAAGCACCTTTTCCCATCTCCCCAGAATCTTGATTCGCCTTAAAGTATTCTCATTGCCGCCAGTTTTCTTCTTTTTAAGTCCCATTTACTTGTGTTGAATGTACGGGCTGGTTCGTCATCTGGGTAAGTCCTGTTTCTCTCTTAATTTCGCCCTCAGAATAGATCTCTTTATGTCGACGTAGATTTGTTGGGTTTT
>MU090124.1:0-44028 GCA_014858505.1 Corymbia citriodora subsp. variegata
CACGGTTTGTGGTCTATCCTTAAACCACACGGTTTGTGGTCAACCCTTAAACCACACGGTTGGTGGTCTTTCCTTAAACCACGGGGTTTGTGGTTATCCGAAACCACACGGTTGGTGGTCTTCCCTTAAATCACGGGGTTTGTGGTTATCCGAAACCACACGATTGGTGGACTTCCCTTAAACCACGGGGTTTGTGGTTATCCGAAACCACACGGTTTGTGGTCAACCCTTAAACCACACGGTTGGTGGTCTTCCCTTAAACCACGGGGTTTGTGGTTATCCGAAACCACACGGTTGGTGGTCTTTCCTTAAACCACGGGGTTTGTGGTTATCCGAAACCACACGGTTTGTGGTCTACCCTTAAACCACACGGTTGGTGGTCTTTCCTTAAACCACGGAGTTTGTGGTTATCCGAAACCACACGGTTGGTGGTCTTTCCTTAAACCACGAGGTTTGTGGTTATCCGAAACCACACGGTTTGTGGTTATCTGAAACCACACGATTTGTGGTCAACCCTTAAACCACACGGTTGGTGGTCTTTCCTTAAACCACGGAGTTTGTCGTTATCCGAAACCACATGGTTTGTGGTTCATCCTTAAACCACACTTATCTTTCCTAGTCAAAATCCATTTTTACATGGTGAGACCTCCCTTCCAGTCAAAACTAGTTACCACATAATAAGACTTTCTCATCTTGTTTTTTTTTAAAAAAAAAAAAAAAAGGATCATGCATTCACATCATTATCTCATATGCAACCCCTGATCATCATCGTTCATGGACAAAATTTAAGTGTCTCTCGTCTTTGAAAGGAACCTCCTTGAGCTCCCATTCAAAGAGGGGCAACTGTTGACACTTAAATTTTGGCGATTTGTTTTAGCATTTATTAACTACATTGGAAAATTAGAGATTAGTTTCTAATCTCTTAACAAAAAAAAATTTCATTAAAATTGCATCGCATATAGACATTAGGAGCACTTGCATTAGTAGTATTAAAATTTATCAAAAAAAATTAATTAAAAAATAATAATTAAAAAAATTAAAAAAAAATCGAAAATTAAAAAAATTAAAAAATTAAAAAAAAAATTCGAAAAAGAGGACGGGCCAAGGCTGGGGCTGCCTAGCCTCCCCCACGTGGCCCATTCCCTTTCCTAGCACGGGCTCGGCCCATTTCTTTGTTTTCCCTTCCTTTCTCGGCCCGGCCCGTCCATCTTTCTTCTCCTTTCTTTCTCCTCCACGTGTGGGACCTGCAGTAGAAGGAGAAGAGAAATAAAAAAAGCGGCAGCAGCAGGTCAGCAGGGAGGAGCAGCAGCAAACCAACAGCAGGAAGTCAGCAGAGAGGAGCAAAAGGAAGGCAGCAGCAGCAAGTCAGCAGAAGAGTGCAGAAAGAGGGCCTGGAAAACCGAGAAAAAAGGGGGGGAACTCGGACAGGGGCCGAGAGAAAAAATCGGCGAGAGAGAAAAATCCAAAGCAGACCGAGAGGGAGCCGAGAGAGGTTCACGAAGCAGAAACAGAGAGGACAAAGGGAGAGAGACGAAAAAAAAAAACAAAAAAAAAGGGAGAAGGAGAGACCGAGGGACGGAGAGAGGGAAACGACTGAGAAAGAGAGCGAGAGAGAGACCCGAGAGAAAAATCGGAGGCGGAGCTCGAGAGAGAGAGGAGGCGAACCCGGCGACCGGAGCGCGAGAGACAAAGCAAACTCGGGAGAGTGACCAACCTTCGCCGGAGGACCTTCCACCCGCAACCGTCCGCTGCGGCTCTTCCCCGAACGAGGTAAGTTTCCGAAACTTCAAGCGACCCATTCTTGAAAAACGCCGGGCCGGGGCTCGCGGCTGATCAGTTCACGCGAGCTTCGGCCCCCGGTGATCCCTCATCGACGTTATTGTGCATTCCGACTTGTTTCGTTTGAATCCGTAGCCCCCTCGGTAGTGTCCTTTAGATGTTCGATGAAATGCCCCACTGAAAAACTGAACTCAAGTCTCGACGGGAGCTCGGCTTTTGTTTTTTTCCGCGTTGCTAGAAGTTATACTGTTACCATGTACTGCTTTCGACGTTTTTCGGGCCGGTCAGCGGGTTTATCTGTGCTGCGTGTGTCGGTTTGGGCGCTCGTAGCTCGCCGGAGTCGCATTCGGCGACTCTCGGGATGCCGGTCGACCGGCGGCCGGTGACGCTCGGCGTCGGTCGAACGGAACAACCGACGCCAGGGGATGGCATGGCGATCTCCCAAGGGCCGGCGAGGACTTGCGATGGCGTCGGCGTCGGTTCGGCGAAAGGAGCGGCGGTCTTCGGGCGGGCGTCTGCAGCTGCGGAAAAAGGCCAGAAGAAAAGGAAGACCAAAAGGAAATAAAGAAAAGATGGGGGGAGTCGGGCGCGTGTGCGGGTGCATGGGGAAGAAGCATGCAGAAAAGGACAAAAAAAAAAGATTTAAAAAGAAAAAAAAAAGAGAAAAGGGGAAAAGAAATAAAAAATAGAAAAATCAGGAAAAACAAAGAAAAGGCCAAAGAAAAAATAAAATAGGGGGCAAGGAGATGGGCTTCGCCGCGGGCCCGCTTCCGCTGGGCTTCGTCGCGGGCCGGGTTTTGGTTCGGGTCAGCAGGGCCGGGTTTCCTGACCCGGTCCGAATCATTTCCTTTAAAAATATTTTAAAAAATCGAAAATTCAGAATTTCATAAAAAACATAAAAAATATTAAAAAAATCATAAAAAATTCAGAAAATTCAGAATATTCATGGAAAATTCAGAACCCTGAAAATTTATAAAAAAAATTTAAAATTTTTTAATAAAAAAAAGAAATTCAAAAAAATATTAAAATATTGAAAATTCCAAAAAAAATCCAAAAATCCCAAAAACTCCTAGTTTGTTTTAGAGTTTCCCAAAAAGCTCTAAAATAATTCTTGGACCATTTTCTCTTTAAAAAAAAAAATATCGGAAAATCATCGGTTTAAAATTGTGCTCAAAACTGAGCAAGCCCTTACGGCTTTACCTTAGGGTTTTAAGTATCCTCAAATATAATTGCCCTTGAGTGCACGCTTATGATGCGATGATTATGGTTTCCTCCTTAGTTTAATTAGGATTGTCATTTATTTATCTCCTAATACTATGTGTTTATTTTCTCCTGCAATTTATTTAATGCTTTCTTGAATTGCTGATGGTCATATTTTGATGATTGCGCACCCGCATGATCACCTCACATGTTAGTAGTTAATTTTAAAATCAATCCGAACTGCCTGACAAAAGTCTTTTGAAATGAATAAGATTAGGTATCGAAAGGGCACTAATTGGTTAATTAGTGTAATCAAGTCCCCGACTCTAGAATCTCTGGTTGCGTAGGAAGTGAGGCACACTCCCATGCCTCGCTTGGTTTCTAGCCGACCCCAATAGGCTAGTGGCGACTCCTCATTTGAAGATTTTCATGAACACCCAACGTCACGCGGGGTATGGGCTTGGGAGAGCCTATGTCTAATGAGGGTCTTGGACCCGCCCTATAGACAATACCCCTAAACCTATTTATTCAGACATTTCCTCTCCCCCATTCGGGAGGGAAAAAATAGGTCGCGACAGCTTGGCGACTCCGCTGGGGAAAGGAATGTCTGAATACCCTTAAATCACTCGGTTCGTGATATACCCTTAAATCACTCGGTTCGTGATATACCCTTAAATCACACGGGTCGTGATATACCCTTAAATCACTCGGTTTGTGGTCCACCCTTAAACCACACGGTTCGTGATATACCCTTAAATCACATGGTTCATGATATACCCTTAAATCACTCGGTTCGTGATATACCCTTAAATCACTCGGTTTGTGGTCCACCCTTAAACCACACGGTTCGTGATATACCCTTAAATCACTCAGTTCGTGATATACCCTTAAATCACTCGGTTTGTGGTCCACCCTTAAACCACACGGTTCGTGATATACCCTTAAATCACACGGTTCGTGATATACCCTTAAATCACTCGGTTTGTAATATACCCTTAAATCACTCGGTTGGTGGTCTTTCCTTAAACCACGGGGTTTGTGGTTATCCGAAACCACACGGTTGGTGGTCTTTCCTTAAACCACGGGATTTGTGATTATCCAAAACCACACGATTTGTGGTCAACCCTTAAACCACACGGTTGGTGGTCTTTCCTTAAACCACGGGGTTTGTGGTTATCCGAAACCACACGGTTGGTGGTCTTTCCTTAAACCACGGGGTTTGTGGTTATCCGAAACCACACGGTTTGTGGTCAACCCTTAAACCACGGGGTTTGTGGTTATCCGAAACCACATGATTTGTGGTCTACCCTTAAACCACATGGTTGGTGGTCTTTCCTTAAACCACGGGATTTGTGGTTATTCGAAACCACACGGTTTGTGGTCAACCCTTAAACCACACGGTTGGTGGTCTTTCCTTAAACCACGGGGTTTGTGGTTATCCGAAACCACATGGTTGGTGGTCTTTCCTTAAACCATGGGGTTTGTGGTTATCCGAACCACACGGTTGGTGGTCTTTCCTTAAACCACAGGGTTTGTGGTTATCCGAAACCACACGGTTTGTGGTCAACCCTTAAACCACGGGGTTTGTGGTTATCCGAAACCACATGGTTTGTGGTCTACCCTTAAACCACACGGTTGGTGGTCTTTCCTTAAACCACGGGGTTTGTGGTTATCCGAAACCACATGATTTGTGGTCTACCCTTAAACCACACGGTTGGTGGTCTTTCCTTAAACCACGGGGTTTGTGGTCTTTCCTTAAACCACGGGGTTTGTGGTTATCCAAAACCACATGGTTGGTGGTCTTTCCTTAAACCACGGGGTTTGTGGTTATCCGAAACCACACGGTTTGTGGTTATCCGAAACCACATGGTTTGTGGTCTACCCTTAAACCACACGGTTGGTGGTCTTTCCTTAAACCACGGGGTTTGTGGTTATCCGAAACCACATGGTTTGTGGTCTACCCTTAAACCACACGGTTTGTGGTTATCCCAAACCACAGGGTTTGTGGTTATCCGAAACCACACGGTTGGTGGTCTTTCCTTAAACCACGGGGTTTGTGGTTATTCGAAACCACACAGTTTGTGGTCAACCCTTAAACCACACGGTTTGTGGTCTTTCCTTAAACCACGGAGTTTGTGGTTATCCGAAACCACATGGTTTGTGGTTCATCCTTAAACCACACTTATCTTTCCTAGTCAAAACCCGTTTTTACACGGTGAGACTATCATTCTCGGTCGAAACTCGTTTTTACACGATGAGACCTCCTCCCTTGTCGAAACCCGTTTTACACGGTAAGACCTCTCTTCCAATCGTATTTAGTTGCTACACAATAAGATTTTCCCATCTCAGTCAAGGGACATGGTTTACAAAATAAGATCATCCATCCATATCATTTTCTCACCCGTAGCCCCCGATCATCATCGTTCATGGACAAAATTTTAGGTGTCTCTTATCTTTGAAAGGAACCTCTTCGAGCTTTCATTCAAAGAGGGGCAGCTGTTGACACCTAAATTTTGGCAATTTGTTTAAGTGTCTATTAATTGCATTAAAAAATTAGGGATTAATTTCTAACCCCTTAACAAAAAATCTTTTTCATTAAAATCGCATCGCATATAGACATTAGGAGCACTTGCATCACTAGTTTTAAAATTTATCAAGAAAAATTAAAAAAATTAATTAATTAAAAAAAAAAAAAAACGTGGGTCTGGGCTAGGGCTAGGCCTGCCCGGCCCCTTCCTCTTTTCCCTTCTCTTTTTGGTACCGGGGCCGGCCCTTCTCCTTTGGTTTCGGCCCAGCCCGCGCCTTTCTCTTCCTCTTCCCTCCTTCACCGTCGCACGGGACAGCCAGCCTGGAGAAGGAAAATAAAAAATGGGAAGCAAGTGGCAGCATGGGTGAGGAGAGGGAGATGGAGTGATGGTGCAGGTCAGACAGCAGCAGAAAATCAGGAGAGGTTTAGGTCGGTCAGCAGACTGACAAAAGGAAGGAGACACGCCTGCGGTGAAAAAAAAAAAAGGAGAGACCGAGAGATTAGAGAGGACTCCGGGGAGCCCGAGAGACAGAGGGCGCAAGAGAGAGAGCTCGAGGGACCAAGGAGCAACTCAGACAACAGAAAAGAAGAGAGAGTGCTCGAGGGACCAAGGAGCAACTCAGACAACAGAAAAGAAGAGGGAGAGAACGAAAAGAAGGCGGGAGATAAAAGTGAGAGGGAGAGACGTGTGTTGACGAAAAAAAAAGACAGGGAGAAAACACCAGGGAGAAGGAGGCTGTTCTAAAAAAAAACAGATTTGAGAGAGCTTGAAGGGGCAAGGGAGGCCTTGGGTTGCTGGCTCAGCCAAGAGAGCTTGAGTCAGAGGGGAGGATCGAAGGAGAACAGAAAGAAAAGAAAAAAGCCGAGAGAAACCGGAGAGAAAAGACCGAGACAGAGGGGAGCTCCGAACGACGACGAGGGGGGCCTTAGCCGCGCACTAACCCGTTTGACGATCTTCCCGGCGACGTCCTCGAGCTGACCAGGTGAGTTCGGCCCCGTCTTTGCTCCGTTTTAGGCGAACCGGGCCGGAGCTCGCGGCCGTCCGGCTCGCGCAAGCTCCGGCCCTCGTCGCCTTTACATTTCGTTTCTATACTCTTTGTATATCGAGTTCGAGACCCCCCAAGGCGCGTTCGAGGCTCGGTTGAGCTGGAAACCTTAGGATTCGGTAACGCGCCCCAACTGTTCGACGAAATGTCCCAAAAAGATCCGAAAAGTCAGTTCGCTTTTTAACTTGGGATCGATCCGTGTTTGCGTCCATGGCTGCCGAATCATGCTTGCTGTTTGTATGTTTATTGCGTTTTGGCGTGGGTTTCGCGAAATAGTCGTGCGTCGTCGGAAGAGTGAGGTCTCCATTGTTCCGGTGAGAGTAGATTAATGATTGCCGGAATATGTGGCCGGAGGCACTCTTCGCCGGTGGAGCGGTATGACCGACGAACGATGGTGATCCAAGCATCGGTGTGCTTTCACCGGAGATGACGTTTGTTGGCGCTTGTTCGGTGGAAGAAATCGTCGGAAGGAGGAGCTGCATGAGCATGAAGACGTCAGGGGAAAGCGTGCATGGGGGAAGACATGCATGGGGTTGTGCTGCAGCTGCGAAGGAGAAGAAGACCAAAAAGAAAAAAAAAATAAGGAAAATGAGAAAAAGAAAAATTGGAAAGAAAAGACAAAAGAGAAGGTGGGGGAGTGTCGGGCTGCATGGGGAAAGCATGCGGAAGGCACGTGAAGAATAAAAAAGATTAAAGAATAAAAAGAAAACAAATAAAAAAATAGAAAAATCATAAAAAACAAAGAAAAGGCCGAAAATAAAAGTAGGGGAAGAGGATGGGCTTCGCCGTGGGCCTGCTTCTGTTGGTTTGAGTTTGGTCATGGGCCGGTTTTTTTAGTTGGGCTAGAAAAATTAGAAATCAAAATTGGGTTTTTTTTGAGAAATTCGTGTGGGCCCTTTTGTTTTTTTTATTTAGTGGGCTTAAGGCCGGTCCGGGTCCTTTAGCCCAACCCGGAGCGGCAGGGTCCGAATCGGGTCAGCAGGGCCGGGTTTCCTGACCCGGTCCGAATCATTTCCTTTAAAAATATTTAAAAAAAAAATTCAAAAATTCAAAAAATCATGAAAAACATTAAAAAATCATTGAAAATTTCGAAATTTCAGAAATTCATGGAAAATCCAGAAACCTGAAAATTCATAAAAATAAAAATAAAAAATATAATATTTTTTAATTAAAAAAACCAGAAAATATTAAAATATTGAAAATTCCAAAAAAATTCAAAAATCCCAAAAACTCCTAGTTTGTTTTAGAGTTTCCCAAAAAGCTCTAAAATAATTCTTGGACCATTTTCTCTTTAAAAAAAAATGTCGGAAAATCATCGATTTAAAATTGTGCTCAAAACTGAGCAAAGCTCTTACGGCTTTACCTTAGGGTTTTAAGTATCCTCGGATATAATTGCCTTTGAATGCATGCTTATGATGCGATGATTATGATTTGCCCCTTAATTTAATTAGGATTTATTTTCGTCTGCAATTTATTTAATGCTTTCTTTAATTGCTGATTGCTATTTTGATGATTGTGCACCCGCATGATCACTTTATATGTTAGTGGTTAATTCTAAAATCAATCCAAACTGCCTGACAAAAATCCTTTTTGAAATGAACAAGATTTGGTACCGAAAGGGCACTAATTGGTTAATTAGTGTAATCAAGTCCTCGATCCTGGAATCTCTGATTACGTAGAAAGTGAGGCCCACTCCCATGCCTCGCTTGATTTATAGCCGACCCCAATAGGCTAGTGGCGACTCCTCATTTGAAGATTTTCATGAACACCCAACGTCGCGCAGGGTATGAGCTTGGGAGAGCCCATGTCTAATGAGGGTCCTAGACCCACCCTTTTGACAATACCCTTAAACCTATTTATTCAGACATTCCTTTCCCCCATCCGGGACGAAAAAATAGGTCGCGACAGCTTGGCGACTCTGCTGGGGAAAGGAATGTCACGAAGATGAAGACGTCAGGGGAAAGCGTGCATGGGGGAAGACATGCATGGGGGTGTGCTGCAGCTGCGAAGGAGAAGAAGACCAAAAAGAAAAAAAATAAGGAAAATGAGAAAAAGAAAAATTGGAAAGAAAAGACAAAAGAGATGGTGGGGGAGTGTCGGGCTGCATGGGGAAAGCATGCGGAAGGCACGTGAAGAATAAAAAAGATTAAAGAATAAAAAGAAAACAAATAAAAAAATAGAAAAATCATAAAAAACAAAGAAAAGGCCGAAAATAAAAGTAGGGGAAGAGGATGGGCTTCGCCGTGGGCCTGCTTCTGTTGGGTTGAGTTTGGTTATGGACCGGTTTTCTTAGTTGGGCTAGAAAAATTAGAAATCAAAATTGGGCTTTTTTTGAGAAATTCGTGTGGGCCCTTTTGTTTTGTTTTTTTAGTGGGCTTAAGGCCGGTCCAGGTCCTTTAGCCCAACCCGGACCGGCAGGGTCCGAATCGGGTCAGCAGGGCCGGGTTTCCTGACCCGGTCCGAATCATTTCCTTTAAAAATATTAAAAAAAAATTCAAAAATTCAAAAAATCATGAAAAACATTAAAAAATCATTGAAAATTTCGAAATTTCAGAAATTCATGGAAAATCCAGAAACCTGAAAATTCATAAAAATAAAAATATAAAATATAATATTTTTTTAATTAAAAAAACCAGAAAATATTAAAATATTGAAAATTCCAAAAAAATTCAAAAATCCCAAAAACTCCTAGTTTGTTTTAGAGTTTCCCAAAAAGCTCTAAAATAATTCTTGGACCATTTTCTCTTTAAAAAAAAATGTCAGAAAATTATCGATTTAAAATTGTGCTCAAAACTGAGCAAAGCTCTTACGGCTTTACCTTAGGGTTTTAAGTATCCTCGGATATAATTGCCTTTGAATACATGCTTATGATGCAATGATTATGATTTGCCCCTTAATTTAATTAGGATTTATTTTCGTCTGCAATTTATTTAATGCTTTCTTTAATTGCTGATTGCTATTTTGATGATTGTGCACCCGCATGATCACCTCATATGTTAGTGGTTAATTCTAAAATCAATCCAAACTGCCTGGCAAAAGTCCTTTTTGAAATGAACAAGATTTGGTACCGAAAGGGCACTAATTGGTTAATTAGTGTAATCAAGTCCCCGATCCTAGAATCTCTGGTTACGTAGAAAGTGAGGCGCACTCCCATGCCTCGCTTGGTTTCTAGCCGACCCCAATAGGCTAGTGGCGACTCCTCATTTGAAGATTTTCATGAACACCCAACGTCGCGCGGGGTATGAGCTTGGGAGAGCCCATGTCTAATGAGGGTCCTAGACCCACCCTTTGGACAATACCCCTAAACCTATTTATTCAGACATTCCTTTCCCCCATCCGGGACGAAAAAATAGGTCGCGACAAATATGCAAACAATCATTTTCTTCAACACCTAACTTTGAGAAAAAAAAATACTGGAAATAGTATCAGACAGCTGGAATACTCTCAAGTAATCGGGAGCATCATATATATCATGAATTGCACTAGACCAAATATTGCGTACTTAGTAAGCAAACTAAGTAGATATACTAGTAACCCTGGTCACGAGCACTGGAATGCTCTGATGAGAGTATTGGGATATTTGAAAAGGACAAAAAACTATGTTCTACAATATGGTAAATATCCAGCTGTTTTAGAAGGTTATTGTAATGCCAATTGGATTTCAGATTCTGATGAATGGAAATCGACTAACGGATATTTGTTCCCACTAGGAGGTGCCAGTGTCATAGAAATCCTCTAAACAAACTCTAATAACACGCTCTACGATGGAATTAGAGTTTGTTGCTTTGGATAAAGCTACTGAAGAAACAAAATGGCTTCGACATTTTTTAGACGATGTTTCAATATGGCCAAAACCTATGCCTACAATTTGCATACACTGTGATAATCAAGCGACAATTACAAGGGCACATAATGTGATTTATAACGATAAGTCTAGACACATTCGTCATAGATACAATACCGTGAGGCAATTTCTCTCAAATAGAATTATTTCTTTAGACTTTGTAAAGTTAAAGGAAAATATTGCGGATCCGCTGACAAAAGATTTGTCAAGAGAGAAGATAAATTGCGCATCAAGAGGAATGGGTTTAAGAGCCTTAACCCAATAAAGAGATTCCAGGATGAAAACCTAACCTATGCGATTGGAGATCCCATGGTCTAGGTTCAACAGGACAACGCAAATTCTGAAAACTCTAGTGTAAGCACTGTCTCTCATTCCTATGATGCAACAGTGCTTTCTTACAGCGTTATTAAGGGTACGCTATGCGTTTAATGATTCCTATAACTTGGAATGTAACATTCGAGTAAGATATGGTAAGATATCTTTAATAGAAATGCATCTATATGCGTGGAGCTGGCCAACTCTATGAAAATCTTTTAAGGCTAGATTTTTTAAAGCACGCATGAATTCCGAGAGGTTCAAGGCCGAAAGAATGAACACAATCAAGAACCAATCTTGAATTGGAAATACTTTGTGTGAGGTTTATTTTCTAGGCTTACACAAACAATTGGCGATTCAAGGCTTAGTCCATCGACTAGTTAAGTAAGTCCAATAGGCTTTCACTAAAGAAGGTTCAAAGCGAAAGCTACCTATTTTGATGCGGTGTATTTCAACAGGTATGCTCAGATTCCTTCGAGTCAAAAATGTTTTGTTGATCTATTAATGTGGGGATTGTTATATATATGGTTAATGGATCAACGAATGCAAACAAATTAAGATACGTTTTTTTCTATTCACGTATCTATATTTATTGAATTTATGAATCTCTTGAATTCACGTATCTCTTGAATTCATGAATCTCTTGGATTCACGTATCTCCCGAATTCATGAATCTCTTCGATACACGTATCTCCTGAATTCATGAATCTCTTGGATACACGTATCTCCCGAATTCATGTATATCTTTTGTACATGAACTTGAAAGCTCTATAAATAGATAAGAGCATAGAGCTTCATAATAAGGTTTTTCAGAAAGAAAAATTCAAGAATACGATTCAAAAAGAGTTTGAAATACTACTCTACTCTTCTGATTTTTCTGAGTGTGCTGGTTCAATTGAACAGTTCGGCTGAGTCCTATTTGCATAATGCTAATCTAAACAGGTTCGAGGTGTTGTATCTTGGGAGGCATAGTTCGTGAATCTGCGGAGCATCATTGGCAAGAACTAATCACCTTAAGGAAATTCAAATATCTATACCTCACCTCCAATTTTGTGTTATTTTTTCAATGACATCTTATTTTCATCTTCTTCAAGATTTGTAAGTTTATAAAATTATCATCGTCTTTTTGCATTGATGTTCTGATTACAACAAACAGTTTGTTTTTTTTGAATTATATTCCAACATAGGCTGACCCGCTTGGGGAGGGTGCGCCACTGGCCAATGCTCTCGCAGTTGATGTGATTGGTGAGGAGCTCGTCCCCAAGGGTCCAATTGACATACTTCAGGTGTTTTTTTTTAAATAATGACAATTTTTATAAATCGAATTTCATTACTCAAAAATGTCAGTTGCACAATTTACAAAAACATCAATTGGGCTAGCAATCAAAACCCAAAATAGAAAACATGATTCTGGACAAGAGTAAAGACAATAATAACATACAAGAAAATCTTGCATGGTTGGGTGTAAGAATCAATTCTCGTTTTAGCTTGAAAGTTCGCTTATTTGTATGGTCGAGCAAGAAAATGTTAAAGAGTGACCATCATTTGCATCCTACAAGAAGAAGACATAATGTCAGTATGTTAATGAGAAACTGATCTCTTGATGAGGTTGTCTCTTGCAATGAAATCGGGACGATAATGCCCCATAGTTGTTATTATGGGATTTTGGTATTTTGCCAAGATTTTATCATAAGAGAATGCATCATTAAAAGATCAATCTTTGATTATCGAATGCACTCTATTCCAAAAGTTTTATATGCAAAATGTGGCATTAATTTTGAAAATTTGATTTATGATTTCATTCTTGCAAAAATGAGATGATTTTTATTTTGAGAAATCTATACACAAAATGTGATTTGAATTTCAATCCCAGAATGTGAGAAAGAAAAAATTTAATTGAAAATGTAATCTCAACTTTTGTGCCCAAAATATAATCCTGATTTGAAAGAATTTCTATACAAAATGTGATTTTAGGCCCATAATTGAAAATTTAGACAAAACCATCTATTTTGTAGGGCTAGATCAGAGGTGTTTGAAATTTATATTCAGGGTTCACTTTCAAAATTCATTGTCAAAATTTTTCAATTATAAGCCTAGATCACTTAGGGCATTCGATTGATTTATGCGGATTTGAAAATTGAAGTTTCAATCAAAAGTGAACAAGTAAAAAGAGAAATCATACTTCCAGTGAATGAAATTTCTTTATCTCTTTTTTTATTTTCTGATCACATAGACATGTGTCACAGATCTTAGGGTTCCGTGATCAATAGAGCATTCATAATCGAGGAAGAATGACCAAAACATCCCTAGGATTCTCCAAGTGCTTCCGAAATGTTCTCAGGAACGGGCGATATGGTAATTGTGCCATGGTCTAGAATCATCTTGGCAAAAATGCTGGTAGTTAGTAAGTGGGGCGGTACAATATTGTCTGTCGAATGAAAACTCAATCAATGGTCGGTTGTAATCCAATGGCCTCAAGTATAAAAAGGAGTGCTTTCATTTGTATCCATCCAATCATTCTAGTAATAATAGTTCCATTCTCTCTTCAGGACTTCCCTCTCTAGACTTTCTCTCTCTACCATTCGAGTGAGTTGAGTGATCGATCGATCCCAAAAAGGCTTGGCTTAAGCACCAACGATTCTGAGCGATCCAAAATAGCCTATATGCATTCTGCAAGGAAGGTCAAAAAGGCCAAGCGAAGATATTGCTATTAAAATTCTCTGTTAAATCATGAGTTCCCAAGTTACATTACCAACTTTTACACGAACTTTCAAGGGGATGAGATCGGTCGAGATATGTCAATTGAGATGGAATTGCATGCATTGTGCAGTGAAAAAATTTTCGACCTAACGTAACTGGTGAAATTCACGATCGATAAGAAAGAAATAATTGACTTTATGACACAAAGCGTACTAAGGAAGAAGTTAGAAGACACCTATTTTTTGTATGATAATTACACAAATACCTCGCTTTTCCATAGGTAGTTAAAGAAACCTGAAAAAATGTAAGAAACATCAAACTGCAATATCAACAGCCTTAATGCGGAGTCAGCACCTTCTCGATTTGGAGATCCTTTTCTCAAAGCAGCACAACAGAATCAGATGAAAAAGAGGCTAGTCCTGGATTTCTCAGCTCACTCTCCAATCTAGCCAATTCTCTCGTAAATGCTTTACCAGACATAACAACATTAACCTTTGCATTTGTGGCCACCTCTTTAGCACAACTTGTGAACAATAGTGTATTTCCTGCCTGTTCAACATGACTTCGGGCAAGACTCATTGGACAAACGATGGAAGTTCTAGCATTTCCTCCCAGTGAGGATTGCAGAATACGAGTCAGTTTGGAATCTCGGAAAGGAATATGTCCATTTCTTCCCTTGTTGGAACCATTCAAATAGTTCTAGATCAATAATAATAAGTTTAAAAATAAATCAACGATAAATTGAAAGAAAGAAAGCTTCAGACTGCAATACTTCCACCAACTCCCGATTTCTTATAGGATCTTAATATTAGCCACTGTTCTGTTCATACAATCAGAGATGAAAAATTGGTGAAACATCATCACGGATGGTCTGTTTTGAATTTTTATAAGGTTTTTTATTTTTCCTCCAAAACATTGATAAAGAAAATAAAAGATACTTCAAGTTATTAAAATATATATTAAAAAAAAGGTCTATATAACCATGCATGTCAAGATTCATATGTTTAATGTTTTAAAATTTTAAGATGTCAAACGTGCAATAAAAGTCAAATTTCAAACAAACACTGCAAGTAAAGAAAATTTGGAAAGGTCAAACTCACTCCCAAAAATTCTAAACAACTACTCCGGTGTCTCTCGACTTCTCATGCTTTGGAACAGTTCATCTTGTTGCTGCGACAATCTGCATGATAACCTACATGGTGCTGAAGGCTAAAACTTGGTCAATAGCCCAAAGAACAAAAGAATTACAAAAATAGTCTTATATTAAATGTAATTTTTTTAATTCAATTCTAAACTTTTTTTTGGCCAATTCAATCATAAACCTTTTATAATTGTGTCAATTCAATCTATCCAGCCGCCCGGTCGACACTAACATGGCAATTTTTTATTATTTTATTCGAACTTTTATTAATTTTTTGTTTTCCTCTTTTCTCTTTTTTTTTCTTTTTTTTTCTTCTTCCGACCAGTCTGGCGACTAGCCAAAGGATATGTCCAACAAGGTACCTCGTCGACCACTGATGAGGCCTTGCCATCGCAGGCAAGCTCACCCTCCCCTAAATCTGGCTAGGGCAAGCCTCACCATCGTGAAGTTGGGCAAGCTCACCCTTACCGTTGTGGCGCTGGGCAAGACATTGGGCAAGGTCTTGCCCTCACCCAAATCTAGTGAGGACGAGCCTCACTGTCGCAGCACTTGGCGAGCTCACCCTCGCCCAAGTTTGTGACCATGAGGTTTGGCCTCACTAGATCTGGACAAGGGCAAGCTCGTCAACCAAAAGAAGAGGAAGAAGAAGAAGAAAGAAAAGAGAAAGAGAAAAAAAGGAATCAAAAAAGAAGCAAATTAATAAAAAATTCAAAAACAACAAATATTATCAAAAATTTGCCACATTAGTGTTGGTCGGTTGGCATCCACGTCAGCGCCAGTCAGTCGAATTTGGTCGGATGAACTAGATTGACACAATGACAAAAATTTTAGAACTAAACTGGAAAAATTGCAATAGGTTTATAACTGTTTTGATAATTTGCCCCCAGAAAAGTAATGCCCTACAACAATAATTTTCAACTACGTAGTCCAATTTATGCCTAAAAACCCAAACCGACCCCCCCCCCCCCCCCCAAAAAAAAAAAAAAAGCCAGATGGAACAAATTCTTTGGACCAATATCATGTCTAATGAATTGACCCAACCATTTGTACAAGAGGTCCTTGACATTACTAGAGGAGGAAATGGTAGCAAAGATAGACCCGTAGTCAGCTCCATGAGTCCTTGGTAGTCACAACAGGTAGGCAGACAAGCATAAAAGGCACGAAAGATGTGGGTGGTCATGCACTAAACCTGCCACAGGCAGCAATCACAAACCCCGATGGAGGATGGAAAGCGTAAACTGAGCTCAGTATCTGGTTTTTACTGAAAGCAGGATAGGAAATAGAGCACAACAGCATAACAGGATCTGTATAGCCCGTCCTATTTTGTGGTAGAAGGCTTGGTTTTTAATGTTGTTGTTATACATATATCACGTGTCTATGCAGGTAAACAAGTATTGGGTAAGAAATTGACCTTTGACACAGAAAAGGCGATGCAGGGGTGCCCCATGTTCATGTTAGTGCATGATCCAACTAAATTATAAGATCTCTAAGATGAAGACAATGAAAAACAAGCTTTAAGGCCAAGCTCAGCTTGCAGATAACTGCTCCCAAAGTCAACAAACTGCAATTTATGTGGCAACCCTCTTCCAATCTTGCAACAGCTGATACTGACTGTGATGCACGCTCCCTTCCTGCTAGATCCACAAAGTTCTGCAACCAAAAGAAACAATTATATTCTCCCGGTCACTGTCTATAGGTTGAAGTGGAGTACTGAATATTCATATCACAGTAGCAGCAAGAGTGCTTGAATTGCTCCCCAAGAACTCACAAGCCTAACTTTCAATTGTCTGGCAGCAGAAACAATAAGCAATAAATATTTGACATTTTTAATAAGAATTGACTGCAAAACAGATAGTATTCACCCTAACCAGCCTGAGAAGCTGATGTGATCTTGAGCTAGCTTCACTAAAGCATGTCTCTACATCCTGTCTTTGAGCTGTGAAATCCAAATCATCAGCCTATGCATTTTATTGTGCTGCTAGATATAGTATGCAACCATGAAATTCATCCAACACAAGACTGAATGAAGCCTTAGTCCTTACCTTCACACACAGAAAGAAGTTCTCTAAAGTGGATCCAGTCCTTCAGCGTTTCCTCCGTAAGTTTCTCAACTATAGTCCCTCTCCGTTAAAAGAGCTTGCTCTCATGGTGATGTTGGACCAGTTCATAGTTCCTCAGCATGGTACAAAAAATGTTTTTGTTTGGCAGCAAGGATTCCAAGTATGTCCCTAACATTTAAATTGTTAATTGTTCTTGCAAAATGGGAGGTATAAAGAGTAGTCTTTGCTAACCCTTGTCTTATAGGGAGGTGTATGAATGTACGGATTATTTTGAAATTATTGTAGCATTGCATGCATATTGTTAAAGCTAACAATACAATCTAGAGAGAGGTGAATAAGTTGAGTGAAGACAAAAAAATCAATTTTCACTGAATACCAAACCATCACGAATGCTATTGATAAGAGATAATGTAATCAAGAGCGACTCTCTTGAAGTAACTCACTGCCTAATTCATTTTGAACAAATGCAAATAATGAGGTAAGAACAACGCAAGTACCGTAACTTTTATATAACACTCACTCAAGTATCATAACTCTTTTTTCGCTCATTTGAATGTCACAAATTTGAAAAATTGATCATTGAGTGCCATCAACAATTTTCCTTGTTAGAAAATTCAACATGGATGTCGATCGTCCTACACGGCTTCACCAACACTAACATGGAGAATTTTTTATATTTTTTAATTATTTTTAAAAATATATTTTTTCTTTTCCTTTTTTTTTTTTTGCCTTTTTTCATTGCAAGCGATCACTAGCCTTAAAAAAAGGGAACAAAAAAACAAATTCAAAAATTCAAAAAAATATTTTTTTAAAATTAAAAAAATTCACGTCGAATGGAAAATTAACAAAAAAAATTCACGTGGGATGATTTGTCGGAATTGGCACTCAAATGATCAATTTTACTCCAACGTAATATTTAAGTGAGCAAAAAAATTTATGGCATCCAAGTAAATGTTGTACCAAAGTTATGACACTTACATTGTTCTTCTCCCTGCAAACAACTATAGCAACAACCTTTATCCAAAAATTGAAGGCAGATCAAATGGCCAAGACTTGACCTAAAATATTAGGTACGGAAAGGAACAAAAAGTTATTCATATAATCTTATAATCACTTCAATATACACCCAACCTATTCCAAAATCGTGTTTCTGAGAAACTGTTTTGCTTGTGTCAAACTAACGCCTTAATCCTCCAATAGCTCTAGAATGGGAGAGAAGAAAACCGATCCAACAATCAACTTTTTGTTGACAAAGGATAAAGCATTTGATTCCAGTGGGATCGCTATAAGAAGCATCATCTGCAGACCCGATCATTAGAGCTTTATGTCTGCTGCAAATTTCAATAAACAAACCCAATAAATAAGGTAAGAAAATTGCAAAGAACCGAATGGTTCATTTTTAATAGCCACAAGGTTGTGTTTGGCAGTTAGGATAAAATTCAAGATAGGATCAAGTTTATCATATCCTATATTTGGTGCCTCCTCAAAACTAGATAAAGTTGGATATAAAAGTTGATATAGGCCGAATAAAATTATCCCATGAGGGAAATGAGATAAAAGTAGATAGGATTTCCAATTTCATAATAGGAAAGTTAAAACTTCTTAAATTAACAAATCTAAAATTATATTTCAATATAAATTATATTTGAATTCTAATATAAGATATTCAAAATAACAAAAATAATGATTTGATTTTTTTAATTTAATCTTATTTTTATTTATATATCAGAAATTAATTCTATCTTATAATATAAAAATATATAAAAATATATATTTATTACATATTTTAGGTTTTTTAATATTTTAGGTATATTAGTACAATTTTCTATTTAATAAAATTTTATTAGAGAATGATGGAAGGGAAAGAAAGAAATAAAAAATTAATTAATTAAAAAGAGAGTAAAATAATATAAAAACAAATAAAAATTAAAGTAGACAAGAGTATCGCGAGAAATTCATTTCCTTTTGTAAGCTTTGTGATTCATTTATGTTAATATGTCATTTATACAAAAAAAAAATGATATGATATGAATATATCTGATTTATTACTGCAATCACTAAATAATAGATAAGATATAGTAAAATCCCTTGGAATTCATATATTATCCTATCCAATCCAATCCTAATTAGAAATCTAGACAACCAAACATAATCTAAAAATTTCTTTGAGGGAGCAATTTCTTCCTCTATGCACCTAAACTTTCCTTTAGGTGTTGCAATAGATCCAGGTTCTCCTGGCAATGGAATCTTTTACTCCATTTTTATTTGGGTCAATAATATCAGAAAATCACAAACTAAGGGTAAATTTATTATAAATGTACCAAATTTAGATTTTTCATGATATTAAACCTTTTTTTATAAAAAAAACATTTCTCTCACTTTTTTTTTTTGGGAAGTACTTTTCTTTTCAATTCATCAAAAGAAAATTCAGGACAATGGGAGCGATCTGTCAAGAGCCATTCATTCTGCCCAGCTAGCAGCACTAATATATGTGCATAAGCGATCTTTTAAAATACAAAATATATGCCTGTTTCGCATTCTCTAATATCGTAGTTTTTATAACAAATGGTTCCACATTTGACTTTGTCAAAGTCAAACATTTCAAATTGGATTCCCCGCGTCCCTTCTTAAATTGGTTCAGTTTTTCTGAAAAAACTTTGGGTCTCCAGAGGCAATTATGCCAAAGTCGAGGTGTTTGGTAGCATAATCCCAAAAGCCTTTAAGTTAAAAATTTAGCTATTCCAAAGTCTTTTAGTTTAATACAACTCTTACCTAACATTTACATTTCAGCGGGAATGCTATTGAGGATTTTAATGACTCTTCTTTTTCCTAGTGTTACCCTGTATCCCCCTGCTCATATAATGTACATTTAAGGAAAAATATCTAAAAAGTCCTAAACTTCTTGCACTTTTGCCAATTCAGTCCTAAACCTTTTAATTTTATCAATTCAGTTCCAAACATTTTCACTTCTTGCCAATTAAGTCCATCCGACTAATTTTGATCACAAAATACTAACATGGACAAACCAAGACTGACACAATATTTTTAATAATATTTTAATAATATTTCTTATTTTTTATGATTTTTTCTTTTTTTACTTTTTTTGCTTTTTGGGGGGTTTGGGATCTGGCTAGCTAGGCTTGCCGACCAACCCTCGCTGGCCAGAGGTGAGGACCAATCGACCCTCGCCGGCTCTCAGCAACGACGTCACAACCCTCACCAGCCCTAAGCGAGGGTCGCGACGTCCTCATCGGCAAAAGTGAGGGTGTCACGGCCCTCACCCAGAGCTGGCAAAGCCGTCACCCAAAGCTGGCGAGGCTCAGCCAGCCCTTGCCTCTGGCTAGTGAGGGTCGCCACCCTCACCTAAGGCCAGCCAAATCCCAAAAATAATAAAAAGAAAAAAAAAATAAAAACCATAAAAATTTCGAAATATTATTTAAAAAATGCCATGTCAATGCCAATTTGTCCACATCAACATTTTCCGCCCAAAATTGATCGAATGGACTCAATTGGCAAGAAGTGAAAAGGTTTAGGACTGAATTGGCAAAATTAAAAGGTTAATGACTGAATTGACAACAGTGCAAAAAGTTTATGACTTTTTGAACAATTATCTCCATACATTTACATGTAAATCCTCCAAGAGAAGGCCAAGCCCTTCATTTCACTCGAGTTCATTGATGCCCACATTAGTTCTCTTTTGCTTTGTTCAATTCTATTTAATGTATGACATAAAGCTTATTCATCTTAGTGCAAATCTCTTGACTAATTGAATGAGTTTATGCAATATCTTCTCGATTAATAGTTTTTTGATCATTGAAAGGTACGTCTCCATTTGACTTTGACCTTGCTCGTTCTGTGATAGAACAAGAACAGAGGTTTAATGATAACTACATGGATACGATTATTACCCTAAAGGATAGTATGATCGTGGAGACAAAAAAAGAGGCTAATTTTCTAAATTTTAGAGCAACAATTTTATAATTAATCGGTTTAGTATCAAAACTTTTAAAAGTATCCATTTAAGCGACTTTGGCAAGCCAAGCAAGATTTTTTGAAAAAATAAGTCATTGAGGTCGCTTTAATGATCACTTTTCAGAGGTTGTGACGCTTCTATGATCATTTTAATAATTTTAACACCAAATGGGACTGTACAAAATTTGGCTATGCCATCCTTTTCCTGGTGGTCAAAAAGAAACCTATTTTGAGGTTATGAATGTGAGAGTGCGAGGTTTCGCAGCTTAGCCTCATGTTTCAAGCCTTGATTTGCAATGGTAAGGACTTAATCAAGTTTGCACCATGCACCCTTTGTGGGACAACATGTGGGCGATGGAAATGCTCAGCGACCACCATACACCACATGCCGCCTTGTGAAATTTCGTATATAGATGGAGAAAAATGTACAGCGACTTTCGCACACCACGGGCCAATTGGTCAAGCATAAATAATAAGTTGCAATCACGGATTTCATAAACCACATTAGATGACAGCGACATGATGGGAGATAGATGCACTCATCATGCAATGTTTTATTACGATTTCATTCATGAATTTGATACATAGACTAATGTTTGAGGAAATAAATGCTGTGGTTGGAATCGAAGCAATCGGCTCAATGCATCGAAATCGCTTCAACTTGGATTGAGCATTGAACCCCCTCTTTTTGCCTTTTGTGCGTCTTTACTTACTATAGCAAGCCAAATAGGTGACTCAGATATTTTGACATGAATCACGTCAGGCTGGTGATGCTTACCAGACAAAGTGTGAAAATCCCAGTAAGTTAGAGTGAAGTTCACATGGTTTAAATTATGAGGAGTGATTGAGAAACCAAACTTTAACTCACAGCTTATATTCCAATCTTGTCAATAAAAGTAGATTAGTCTCATGCTAGTATGGAAACCGGAATCTAATTTTGTCATTTTACTTCATCCTTAAGCAAATGCAAAGAATGACTTGACAATTATGCATCTAAAAGGTAATGTCACGAGTAGTGTGCCGTAAAATTTTGAAAAGTGTGTTGCTTTTTGGTTCCTTGTAATAGGGGGGAAATAGGTGCTTCTGAATTTGATTCCTATCCTAAGTTAATGCTTATGAGATGGTGGGAGTTCAGAGGATTATGCCAAGGCAAATTCCAGGCTAATGTTGTTTTGCCTTGCTTTGTCCACTCCATACATTATCTCAAGTTCGACCTCTCTTTGAGACAGCACCCCGATTCTTGCGCCTTTCGGTGCCAACACTTCGAGTTCAACCATGGTATTTTCGCTGCTCTTTCAAAACACTCGTGAACTGTGGAACGAGTGGGAGATGCGGGTGCTTGTCCTCCTCAGTTTGTTCCTCCAATTGACCCTTGCAACTCTGGCCAGACGAAGGAAATTTATCTTCAGGTACTGGCTCCATGTCATGGTCTGGACAACATACCTATCGGCCGATGCCATTGCGACCCTCATGCTCGGTATCCTCTCAAGTCGCCTCGCCAACATCCAGGATACGAAGGGCACAACCAATCCGAAGAGCCAAATTACAGCATTCTGGGCGCCGTTCCTTCTCCTCCACTTGGGCGGGGCCGACACAATCACTGCATTTGTCCAGGAGGACAACGACCTGTGGCTGAGGCAGTTGGCGCGGTTTTGCATCCAGGTAGGACTAGCATGTTTCATTTACTTCGTGGCCTTGTCGGGATCTACACTGTCGATGTTAGCAGTGGTTATGATCCTGGTGGGGTTAATAAAATATGCAGAGAGGATATTGTGTTTGTTCTGGGCGAGCAAAGGCCAGCTTCAAGATTCGATGCTTGTGCTTCCGAATTTCGCTCCCATGTACCCCAGGATAATGAAGCAGTACAATCTTAAGGAAGAGGAGGGTCACCAGGTCGAAATCGATGAGGTCACAGAGGTTCTGCCTCTGGATGGGGGTCAAGCCTCTGGCGAAGAAGAGGCCAACAATCTGTTCAAAGCCTATAAGTTGTTCAAGATCTTCAATCTTCTCTTCTTGGGTTTTATCCACAGATTTGGTGATCTGGATGTCAGTCGGCGCATGTTTCTGGACGGAGGCATGGAATATTCTGAGGCTTTTCAGATCGTGGAGATCGAGCTTGGGTTCATGTACGATCTGCTCTACACCAAGGCCTCGTTGCTGAACTGTGCTTGGGGCGTCATTCGTTGGCTCGTCAGTCTCTCCGTCCTGTGTGCCGTGTTGGTAATCTTCTACTTACAGGATAAGAAGGATTACGCCAAAATTGACATCTGTACGACTTTCATGCTGATAAGTGTGGCTATACTACTAGAGATTTACTCACTTCTTCTAGCAATTGCATCCAATTGGGTCGGCCACCGGCGGCTTCAAAGTTTTCTCCGGTTCTGCCTGGACCGACGCTGGTCGAATTCCGTGGCCCAGTTCAGCTTATTCGGATTATCTGTCAGGAAAATAAGCAGTATCTTCCCCAGGTATCTGTGGCTCGCCAAGTTAGACGAGAAATTGGTGATCTTTCACATCAGGTACAAAGAGGTCAACGAGGACATCAAAAATTGGATCTTCAGTGACATGAAGAAAATGGTAAAAGAATTGGAACAGGACAAATTGAAGAACGGGGTGGCGAGTCTCAAGCTGGAGGCGAGCAAGGTACTGATGAGGTCACACTGTGGTGATCTGAAATGGAGTGTGGAAGGGATGGAGTTCGACAAGAGCATCCTCATCTGGCACGTCGCCACTGAGCTCTGCTACTACAGGGATCGCGGCAGGATGCCGAACAAAAGCTCTGGAGATGTCACGGCATACAGGATGAGTAAGTTGGTCTCTCGGTACATGCTCTATCTTATACTACTCCATCCTTCCATGTTGCCAACAGGGATAGGCGTGCTCCGTTACAAAGACATTTCGGTCGACGCTCAGATGTTCTTCAAGGGCACTTTAGCGTTGTTGTCTAAGAACCGAGACAGCGTCTTATCCAACGTCATCAAGCGGGTAAAGAAATTATTCAATAAAGGGAAACAGTTCCCCCACACCGGTGTTAAGAGCTGCGAGAAGGGGCACAAGTCGAGAGAGTCGCGGGATGTGTGCGAACTCTGCTATCTTCTGCTCCAAGGGAAAAATGACCTCTGGGAGGAGACCTTGCACAGAACCAAAAGCCGGTCGGTGCTGTTTGACGCGTGCCATCTTGCATCCCAGTTGAATAATGCGCTTTTCGGGGACCTCAACAAGAAATGGGAGTTGATCGGCAGGGTCTGGGTGAGGATGCTGATTTACGCGGCTTGCCAATGCAAAGGCTACGAACACTGCGAGAGCCTGAGCAGAGGAGGAGGAGAGCTTCTCAGCCATATTTGGCTTCTCATGGCGCATCTCGGCATTGCGGAGGCTGTAGAAACTTTTAAACCCCACCGGGCATACAAACTGATCAAAAACTAGAAGTTTGGGGCGGAAGGTGTCGTTTGTTTTTTCTTTTTTTTGGTCGAAAGGTGTCGTCTGGTTAACCCTTGTGCTATTCGAGGGGAGAAGATTGAAAAAAAAATAAGCGAAGCTCATCATCATCAGCATCATCTTGATGAGATGGTGAGGAGGGAGTTGTTTCAATATTTGTGGTACTTTGGAGTCCGTCAGGTTATAATCAAACTGTGTGTCTGTTGTTGATATTTTTTTATTTTTTTTTTGGGGGGCCAGAGTGTATTGGCTGTTGCTCACCAGAGGCATTATTACCCTGAAGCGAGCCAACTTGGCATGTACAATTTGATTGCCTTCTCCGCTCGAAATAGTTAGTGTTTCTCAATTCGGTTAGCAACTCCTTTACGTAATTTATTCTCGCCCCGATTTGTAAATATTTAATTTTGAGAAAGCAATTATGTATCCATCTAAGAGACTAAGATTAATGTGGACACCCGAAACTTGACTTTAATTACATAAAAAATTATATATTAGTCTTTAACCCCAAAAAAAAGATCATTTAAATTGCATTGCGTATAGACATTAGGAGCATTTGCATTACTAGTATTAAAACAAAAAAAAAAGTAAAATTTATAAAATTTAAAATTTATTTTAAAAAATTAATTATTATTATTTAAAAAAAGAAAAAGAAAAAAGAGGGATCTTTTCGGGAGCAGGCCGGCCCGGCCTTCTTTCTTTTCCCTTCTTCTATTTCCCGTTTGGGCGCAGCCCATTTCCCTTTGTCCTTGGCCCGACCTCTTCTCTCCTCCTCCCTCACGCGTCGCACGCCGTCTGCAAAAGGCTGAGGGAGAAAGGAGGTACAGAGGAGAACCTCAGCGACGACGAGGCTGGCGGTGACGGGGGCATTGTGCACCTGCCGGCCAGGCTTAAAAGGAGAGAGGAGGGGGCTGCCTTCTGGGGATTTCTGGTGGTTCAAAGAGAGAGGGGGAAAGATGTAGAGCGAGAGAGCCTGAAGCTGCCTGGGTCGAGCGTCGCTCGCCCATCCTCGACGCCAATCGCGGACCCCTAGCCGATGTCCTCGAGCGCGCGACTTCTCGTTCCCAGATCGCTGCATTTCCAAATAGCCGAGCGAGAGAAATCGGAGAGGGAGGTCGTGAGAGTCCTGAGGGGAAGCGACTGAGTAAGGGTGGGAGAGCTTCAGCCGACGCCTCGGCCGCACACGAGCTCCGCCGGCGACTCCTTCCGTTCGACATCCCCAGGCCGAACCGGCAAGCCGCCCTTCTTTTTGCCCTGTTCTGGGCCGGAGGTCGCTGCCGACCGGCTTGCGCGAGCTCCGGCCTCGTCCATTCCTCTGGTTGTTGCGTGTCTTGAACATTGTGTGTCGAGAGTCCCAGTACGGGCTTGAGCGTCGGTCGAGCTGGGAATTTTAGGATTTGATAGCGCACGCCAAATGCTTGTGAAAATGTTTATGTTGGATCCATAAGCACCTCCTCTGACTTTGCTTTGCTCTCGGAATGCTGGTTATTGTCTAATTTTTCTTTCGTCGAGGCCTGGTTCGTGCGAGTCCCGACCCCATCCACGGGGTATTATGCTGCATTTGGTCTTTGCTTATTGATTGTGAAATGTTTCGGCGCATATTGAGGCCCGATTGATCATATATCCTCTCTTCAGTTGATGCCCGTTTGGTGTTCGTTAAAATGTTTGACCAAGCTTGTGTGGATTTTCTTCGATATTCGTTTGTTTCTGGGGATCGGTTGTCATTTGATGCGGTGTGTCCGTGAGATGGCTCAAGGTGCTGGCCAGAGAAGGCCTTTTGCTTCGGTAAGGGAGATGCTTGGGGAAGAAAGCGCAGAAGCTCTTCGGCCATGAGGGGCCGTGAAAGTATAAGGGAGATTAGGCTGCTTTTCGCGGAAACATGATATTTCTGGAAAATATTTCGCGGAAACATAATATTTTTGGAGAATATTTTTTGAAAATTTATTTTTTAGACAAATGATGATATTTTTCGATATTTGAATGAAACTTGAAAATATAATGGAAAATATTTTTCACCGTTTGATATCTGATTTGATTTTCTGAAAAAAAAAAAAAAAAAACCAAAAATTTAAATTTAAATTTTTTATAAAAATTGAATTTTTAGTTATTTTTTATTTTTTAAAAATCGAGAATTTTTTTCTTTTTTTCTTTTTATTTTCTTTCCTTCTTCTTGCTGCTTCTTCCTCCGTGACTTCCTCCTTCTTCCTTCTTCTTTTTGCTCCTTCCTCCTTCGCCGCCGTGTGCCTCGACGATGGCTGGTTGCTCGACGACTAACCAAACATGATTAACAAGCTCGTGACTCAGCTGATCTATAAGGCGCGGGCCTCACCGCTTCCTGGCAATGCTCAGGCATTGCCGATTTGGCAAGGCCCAGCTTCGGCGACATTCTACGAGGCCTAAGCCTCGCCATCATTCAAGCTAGCTAGATGGCGGCAAGGCTCAGACCTCACAGCCTTAAGTGACGCTCCGAGCTCGTTAGCCTTAGGTTTCACCAAAACCCACTGGCAAGCTTAGCTTGCTTGTAACCGATCGCAAGCCGTCGCGTAACCAGCAACTAGCTACGAAAAGAAGAATAGCAAAAGGAAAGAAAGAAAAAATAAAAATCAAAAATCAAATTCAAAAAATTCAAAAAAAATTCAAAAAAAATTAAAAGAAAGAAGTGGTGGTAACTAGCAAGGAGTGTAAGATAAGAGGGAATAAGTGAGGAAAATATTTTCCTCAACTTAACAAGTAGAAAACATTTTTTCCAATTTTAAAAGATTTTTTCTTTTCATGGAAAATGTTTTCTCCAATAAATGTATTTTTCATGAAAATTCGGAAAATATTTTTTTGAAAGTTATTTTCATTGAAAGATTGGGGAAAGGTAATAACAGCAAAAGAAAAGGAGACAAACTTGGAGGATGGTGTTCCGGGGGACAAGTGGCCGAAAGAGATTACTAAACGGGCTGAATTGGCTTAATTGGGTTGAGCTCGGTTTGGTCTAGCGGGCTGGGTTTGTTTCTTGGCGATTCGGGCTTGTCCCATATTTAGTATTTTGGGTTTTTTCTCATATTGGGCTTCGAGCTGGCTTGTATGGTGGGTTGGGGAAGAGTGGGCTAGAATCTAAGTGGGCTGGGGGCTGACCCTTTTTAAAAGAAATCTGCGTGGGCCATTTTTGTTAATTCTAAGTGGGCTTTGAGGCCGGCCCAGTTTTGGTCCAACCCAGGCCGATAGGGTCTGGGTCGGTTTAATTGGGCCGGGTCTTTGGACACGGTCCGAATTTTTTTATATTAAAGATCATTAACAAATAAAAATATATTTATTAAAAAATAATATTTAAATATATTTGAAATTTCAAAAATTCAATTGAGGAGATCAACCCGTGAACGACAATCTAGTCGTAGATATTCTTCCAATGATTATGTAGTGCTCACCGACGGGGGAGAACCATATAACTACCAAGAAGCTATGTTCCACGAGCACAAAGAGGAGTGGTTAAAAGCCATGCAAGAGGAGATGAAATCCTTGGACGAAAATTATACTTATGATTTAGTCAAATTGCCACAAGGAAGAAAAGCTCTCAAAAACAAATGGGTGTTTAGGCTAAAGACTGAAGAACATAACTCACAACCACGATATAAGGCAAGGTTAGTTGTGAAAGGATTTGCTCAGAAGAAAAATATTGACTTTAACGAGATATTTTCACCTATGGTTAAAATGTCCTCTCTCAAAGTTGTTCTTGGCCTAGCAGCAAGCTTAAACTTAGAGGTCGAGCAACTTGACTTGAAGACTGCGTTCTTACATGGAGATCTAAACGAGGAGATCCACATGGATTAGCCTGAAGGTTTCAAAATCAAAGGGAAAGAAAATCTTGTATAAAAAATTCGATTCGTTCATGGAAGCAAATGGGTTCAACAAAACCATTGCTGATAACTGCGTGTTCATCAAGAAATTTAATGATGGTAATTTCCTCATTCTTTTGCTTTACATTGATGACATGCTAATTGTTAGCCAAGATAAAAGCAAGATCAACAACTTAAAGAAGGAATTGAGCAGGTCCTTTTCGATGAAGGATTTGGGACCCGCAAAACAAATGCTTGGGATGGAAATCTTCCAAGATAGGCAGAATCGTAAACTCTAGTTATCTCAAGAATGCTATATTAATAAAGTTCTTAAAATATTTAACATGAATAAATCCAAAGTAGTTTGTGGAATTCAAGCTCAGTTTGGAGCAATGCCCAAAAAGTGAGACAAAAAAGAAGGAAATGGAAAAGGTTCATTATGCATCAGCAGTTGGCAATCTAATGTACGCGATGGTATGCACAAGACCTGATATCGCATATGAAATTGGTGTGGTAAGCAAGTTTCTATCCAATACCGATAAGGAACATTGGGCAGCAGGGCAGTAGTCAAATGGATATTCAAGTATCTTGGTACTTCTAATAATTGCATTTGTTATGATAATGATAAAACCGTGTTAGAAGGTTTTTCAGATGCAGACATGGCAGGAGATGTGGACTCAAGAAAGTCTACATCGGGGTACCTAATGACTTTTGCAGGGGGAGCAGTTTCATGGCAATCTCGACTACAAAAAAGGTGTTGCCCTATCTACTGCCAAAGCAAAATATATTGCGATAACGGAAGCATGTAAAGAACTCTTGTGGATGAAGAAGTTCCTATAAGAAGTGGGCCACAACCAAGAGAAGTATATATTGTACTTGGATAGTCAAAGTGCAATACACCTCAACAAAAATGTAACTTCCCACTCCAGGTCTAAACATATTGACATCAGATATCATTGGATACGTGATGTGTTGGAAGAAAAGGTCTTACAACTAAAGAAAATACACACTGACAATAACGGCTCAAATATGATGACAAAATCTCTATCTACAGTGAAGATACAAGCTTGTCAAACTTTTGCAAGTTTGACGCCCTCTCCAAATTGCTCGTGAGAGGGAGATTTGTTGAGTAGGTCACTTCCAATTGGCAAGGCCAATGCAATTGTGTATATCTATAGAGAATATGTGTAGTAGTGAGTGTGTAAAAAAAGGAGAGAAGGAAAGAAAAATAAGAAAGATTGGGAGATAAATCAACATGATCTTCCACATCCAGAAAATCAAGAGAGATTGAGAAACAAATCAAAGTGATCTTCCCATGTCCTAAAAATCACGATAGATTAGGAGATAAATCAACATGATTTTCATATCGTACAATTCCAATTGGGATTGCATTTGCTCCTATAAATAGGAGTCCTCCTCAATGAAAATAAACTTGTAAAAAAGCAAAAAGATCAGAGCAATGTAGCAGAAGAAACAATCCTTCTTCCAAGAGAGTTATTTTTTAGTGATCCAATTTGTAAGAGGTTTAGAACTACAAATTGAAGATAATGAGAGATCCACTTTAAGGTAAAGTTGTATCATATTATTTATCATAGCGGAAGTTTGAAGTGGACTACGCTCCTGTGGTTTTTCCCTTCGCCTTGAAGGGTTTTCCATGTTAAAATTCTGGTGTTAATTACTATTCATCTTTACTGCTTTCATCCAATATTTTATCCCATTTAATTTTCACAGAAATAGTGGTGGGAAAATTATTTGGGCTTTTTCGCCAAACATCGTTCTTTTTCCTAACAAATGATGACCATGATGACGACGATGATGAACTAAAGGAAGAAGAAGACACGGGTCTCTCTTTAAAAAATAACAAAAATTCCATGTTAGCACCTCTCTTTTTTAAAATGCTTGCCACTTGTCTAAAATATAAATAAATAAATATTACTATTTTCTGTTAATCAAATTGGACGAAGTTAATAAAATGACTTGATTATATCAATTTAATAAGTTTCGGGATATGATTATACTTTTTGAAAAATTTAGGACTTAATTAGGACATATAATCTTTAATCTAATGAGAGAAGCCTTTCTCTACAAATAAAAATATAAAAGTTTTGTAAGTAGTAAAAGAAAATTTTAGCACATTCAGTACACTTTAATGAGAGGAGCCTTTTTCCCATAGATAAAAGTTTAAAATTTTAGTAAACCAAAGTATAAAATTTGAGAAATAATTTTAAATTCTCAATCCAATTACAAACATCTTATAGTGTTATAGACTTTTATATTGTAAAATAAACTAGGAACAACAATTATCCGATTGAGGAAATTATTTCAAAATATATGTAAATCCGTCATGATTGCTAAGATATACGAAATAAATTTCATTAGGCTATACACAATAAGACCGATAATATTTTCATTCAAGTTGAATAAGTAGGCATAAAAAAGAAACCTTTTTTTTGTCTTACATCTACTAATGAAATAGAATGGCATAGCGAATTAACTTTTAATTAGTTTCAAAATACTACCACTAATTTTTCAATTATGTCAAGCATTTTTTAAGATGTAGTAATACAGGTTCATATAATTTGAAAGTGTATATGTATGCTATCTTTATCTATCCAATTGTTCGTATGCTATCATTTTGTGTGTGTGTGTGTGTGTGTATAGCTAATTTTTCTTAATAAAGTGCTAAACCACACACACGCATAGAGCGCAATATGTTACTACGTCAAAGAATATTTCACTTCAAATTCTATATACATAAATTAATTTCATTATTTAAAAAATCTTAATTAGTAATATTTATCGTCATATGATGCAAAAAAATGTATAACTAAGTCTTATATAATTACTCTTAGGAACAAGTATATTGAAAGTTTTAAAACTTGTCACAAATGTGAAATTAATTCCTAAATCTTTTAAAATGTGTAATTAAATTTTAAAACTTTCAAAAATTGTAATTTAGGACTTGATTGTACTTTCATGACAAGTTTTAGGACTTGATTGCATTTTTTGAAAGTTTTAGGACACAATTACACTTTCATGATAAGTTTTAAAACTTATAATGCACTTATCATTTACGTTAAAATAAAATGTGCCTTCGGCTTGGGGAAAAAAAAAACCGATCTCTAGTTCATAAAAGTAGGAAATTGGATATATAATCTAAATGGTTGGCTTTACTTAGGCTTACTCATATATGACTCATTTAAAATATAATTGGTTCATATATGGGTCACTTCAATTTTGAAGAGCCTACCTTAAATGATTTTAGATTTAAAGGCTAAAATGAATGGGTCTAAATAGGTTGAATTTAGTAACAATTTCTAACACACACTCTCCCCCTCTACTTAATAAAAATACTTATAAAAAAAAGAAATTACAAATATTTTTTCTTTTTTTCTTTTTTTTCTTTCTTCTTTCCTTTTCCATCTTCCTTGGCCAAAGGCCAACCAACAATGATGACCGGCTAGGCGAGGGCAAGCTCACTGGCCATTGCCATGGTTGGACAAAGAAGAAGGAAAAATAAAATAAAAATAAAAAAATCAATTTTTAAAAATATAAAAATAATTAAATTTAGATTTAAAAAAAATCGAAAAGAGTGCATGGAGGAAAATCATATTTTTCATACAAAACGATAGAAAATATTTTCTAATTTATTTTTAGATTTCAGGCAATATTGTTATTTTCTTGAAAAATAACTTTCTAGAAAACATTTTTTTAGAAAAAAAAAGAAGCCTCGAATTTTTAAAAAATTTATAAAAATTATCCACTAGATTTGTATTACATGAAAGTATTTTGGCGATATCATTTTTTTAAAAAAAATCATAAGAAACAAGTTTTTTTAAAAATTTGATTAAATAGGTCAAATCGAATATGAGTCAAGAAATTTGTATTACAATAAATGAGTCATAAAAAGGTAAATTGGTTTATTTTAAGTCAGACCATTTAAGACTCAACCCAAACCCAACCCGATCTACCCATTTGACTAGTCTAGTTTTTTTTTGTTGTCTCTTTATTTTCAAAATATTATCCAGCAACTTCTCTATCAACTTCTCCATGTCTTGAAAGTTAGCCACGAAGATGACTTCATCAAGTGAAAAATTATTTTTAACAGTATTGTTATCTAATTTTGTCCAAATCTAGTTTTCTTTCAATTTGTTAGTAGTGCCATATTTCTTTTACATCATGTTTGTGCCAAGTAATGATAATATGAATATCTACGCAAAATCACAACCGTACTTGTTGGTGATCTATATAGATTGTTCTCGAAAACATATTTATATTTTTTAGTTCTTTCAGATTCTTCATTCCTATATTTTTTTTCATACTGGAATTACAGAGATTCACAACTAATGCATTATTCCAACTAATTCTTTGAGTTTAGTTGTTGATCACTTGATTAGACATAACTTTTCTGCTTTTGGCAGCTAAATAAAAAAATATTACCAAAATGAACTTCACCCGCAAATTATTTTCTTACATATAAAATTTTCTTATAATATGTAATCGATTATTTTATGATTACTATAAATAGTTAGAAAAACCAGAAGGGAAGCGGAAAATGCCTTTGAGGTTCGGTAATTTTCCGTATGTACATAGAGATTTGGTGAAAAATAAAACGTAACAAAAGATTAGTTCAAAATTCAAATGGATGGAGAGACCGGACAAGATCTAAAACAAAGTCATTTCTTCTATCATTGTCTGGGAAAATGGATGTTTACAAGTAATTTTTCTCCATCTTTGATATAGATATTTATGATCATCATCGCTGCCGCTGAATTATCTAGGCGCGCTTTTGAACTCACATGCGACTAGTAAAGCATGTGTTCCGACCTCGAGAACTTGGCATGCTAGTTCTGTAGTTCAGTCAGCCTGTGAATTCACGATGCTCAACATATAACGAGCTGCAAGTTTTTTGGACCAAAATATAGTTCAGCAAAGCGAGGGAATTCGTTTCATGAAGCACCAAAGAAGCATGTAACTATGCAAATGATCTCATTCTTCCGTTAACTGACGTTGGCACATCCACTGCACAGCGGAGAGAAAGTGGGGGAGGTGGTGGCACGCTGAGAAACTTTCTGCAGTATGATCAAGACCAACAAAAGTTGCTATTCAACAGAATGATTATGGAAAAAGTTTAGAATATCATCGCAAACTCGCTGGGATCTCTCCTCGTGGATAAAACACCCATATAGAATGACGAACTGGAGATAGGGAACGAGGTTCTTGAACATGCTTCCTTGCGTGTAGTCCTTGGTACAGTAGCTGCATCACCAAGGATGATGGCTCGGACTGAGAAAGCACCAGCCACACTCGCCGAGTCGGGTGGAAGTGGCCGAGAGGGTGGGGGAAGAGAGAAGAGGAGGATGACAGAGGAAGGAATTGTGGAAGTTTATGGTTTTTCTTAGGAGGGATGGAGAGCGAAGAGGGCAGTTTGAGAAAGAAAATGGTACTTTGATAAATAAATGAATAAGGATCATTGGGGAAAGACGGAAGTTGAATTCTAGCAACAAAGCAAGAGATGCAAAATGTAGGTTTTAAAAAATGAGTATGTAAATTGATATATAGACACAAAAATATGGATGATAATTAAATTTTTTGCAATATAATGGTCATGTTTTCTCCATCTCCCATTTGGAGAAAAGGAAACTTCCTTTCAACCCCACTTCTCGATAGTCCATTATAACCATAGACATCACCCATAATAATATAATTTAGTTGATTTTATATATGATTGATGCCAGCAACTTATATTTACCAATTAGAAAGGTGACTGGAGCAAATTTCTCTGTAACCCTCTCTTTAGACCTTTGATTAAGAGAGCTTGAATTCCCACATAAGCCATGTGACAGTGTTGTGGAAACAGATTACCATACTTGTCATAAGCACCCTCTGAATTTAGTACAATAATTTTGCTATAGGAATTTATGTATCCAAGCAATATATTCGGATTTTCTCTTCGTATTTCGTATTTTGCCTAGTATCGCGCCCGTGCGATATAAATGGATCACGGTTGGGTTTTGTTGTTATAATGGCAAATCTGGGCAATGAATATCGACCATGAAACAGACCAAAAGTAGACAAAACGAAGTGAAGAGGGTCGTCTGAAAGTCAGCTGCTAAGGTCAAACGAGTGATGGGGCTTGCACTAGCAGAAGCCAAACAAAAAGACACGCTCAAACGTTGTCCAAAAGCTCACATCTCCGCTTTACAAACCTGTCATTCCAATAACGTTGTCCAAAGAACTTACCTCTTACCTCTCTCCGGTCTCTCAAAATTGCAACAACGGACATGCAAGCGATGTCGTTGAAGCTTTGCTTATTGCTTTTACTGTTTAGAGCCACCATCGGCACTACTCCTTCCTCATTTGACTCGATTGATGAAGGGTATCAGATATGGGCGAGACGGATGGGTTCAAGTTATGGTTTGGGTTCGGGTTCATCTTTCTATGGCTCTCTGATTAAGAAGGCCAAGAACAGGCTCAAGCCATGCTTGAGGCTAGTGAGCAAGAAGCCGAGGTCCATAGCATTTGCTTCGGTAGGAGTGGCTCTACGTTCAGTGCCGATAGTCAACAACTGCTGGGTGGTGATCTCCATAAGCGCAGGAACTTACCGTTAAGTGTTAATCATACATAAATCCGAAACAAACCCTGTCAATGCTAGTGGCTGGATGAGCAGGACCTCACACTGAACCTGAAAATCCTTACCAAGGCCAGCACCTGGTTGAAAAATTGAAGTCTTTTCTATAAGATTTATCAGACCTAGGCGTGCCGGTCTCAAGGCTGGAATTGTCTACACAAAGTCCACCCATTTTGCCCTTTGAGCCGATCGGCTGGGGCATCGACAATATGTGCATAAGTGATTTGTTAAATTACAAAATATACGCGTCTCACATTATCTAATAACTTAGTTTTTATAACAACAGATTGCACACTTAGACTTTGTCAAACATATGAAACTAGGTCCCTTTTCAATCTTTTATGGATTATTATAGGCACTCCAACTAAAAAGGATTATTATAGGAAAAGACTTCGGGCCTCCAAAGACCCTTGTGCCAAAAATTGAGATGTTTGATAATACAATCCCAAAGGCCCTTGAGTTAAAGTTTAGCATCTCCAAAGTCCCTTGGCCCAAAACGGCTCTCACCCAACATTTGTAATTTAGCATTTCCGCTATCGGGGCATTTAATGACTTTCTTTTCTTCTAATCTTGCCCTATATCCTCCTGCACATATAAAGTATATCTACATGTAGATGTACGTGCATCAATTTGGTGCTTAAATGTCACTAAGGATCTATTTGACAACTTGCCAGGCAGTAAAAAATTATGTTATTTTGTTATCGAGAGTAGATTTGGAATATGAATCCGTTTGGTAAAATTTTTGTTATCGAAAACAAATTTTTCTCGGAAATAGATTTGGAATATAATTAAAAATAAATAAAAAAGGTGCGTCTTATTCTCAAGAACAATTCCAAAAATTAGTTTTTTTCTCGTTCTTTTTCTTCTTCTCTTTCTCTTTCCTTTTCTTCTTCCTCCTCTCAATCTATTGCCACCCCATTGCCGCCCACCGGCCACCAATCGTTGCCGGCGCCGGTGGTGGCCGGCGAGTGGCCAAGCGAGCCTCCGGCGAACTCACCAGACCTTGCCTAGCCAATCGCTGACCATCGCCAACAGCGGCAATTGATCACAAGAGAGGAAGTAGAGAAAAGGAAAAAAAAAAAGACAAAAAAGAAAAGAAAAATGTAATAAAAGTATTAAAATATTAAAAGAAACAAAAGATTTAAGAATCTTAGGTAGTTTTATCAAACGCATTTTTATCCCGAGAATAAAAATTGTGAATAGTTACCAAACACCTTCAAATACTCAAAAATTGTTCCCGAAACAGAATAAACAATAATCATTTCTGAATAGAAATTGTTCCCGAGTACAAAAGCATTACCATACACATCCTAAATGCATGGGCTTGGAAAACTCAATACATACCTGGGATGCTCGGGTCCTGATTAAATTCCTATTCCTTTTGATTGAGCATTGAGAGAAAGTTGAGATCCCAGCAACGATGGCTTATGTGACCGCGAAAGAAGCCGGTGCAGACAAGACGGTCATCGAGTGGGACGACACGGCAGACAGAATCGGACCCGACGGTAGACCATTGGGCACGTTCGCTTCAGCCACGTTCGCTGTCGACGCCCTTCTCCATTGCCAAGAACATCACGTTCAAGAACAAAGCGCCATTGCTGGCGTCGGGAGCACTAGGGAAGCAGGCGGTGGCCCTCCGCATGTCCGTGGACGCGGAGGCCTCCGTGGAATGCTGTTTCATCGGGTCACAGGACACGCTCTATGACCACGTCGGAAGGCACTACTTCAGGGACTGCAACATCGAGGGATCTGTGGACTTCGCGTTCGGTAACGCCTTGTCGTTCTACAGGGGCTGCCGTCTGCACGGCGCGAGCAGCAGCTACAGAGCTGTGATGGCGCAGAAGAGGGAGAGCCTGCTGGAGTAGACGGGGTTCTCGTTCATGGGGTCCAAGGTGATGGGGTCGGGGTCGGGGTCGGGCACGGTGTTCCTCAGCCGAGCGTGGGGCACTTTCTCCCGGGTGGTGTTCGCTCACGCCTACATGGATCGGAACGTCACCACAAAAGGATGGTTCGATTGGGGCGACAAGAACAGGGACATGTAAGCAATTTTTCTCATCGTATCCATCAAGAAATAATCTGCATGGATCGAGAGAAATTCCATTGTGGTGTGGATCCGTGCGATGCAGGACGGTATTTTACGGGCGATACAAGAGCATGGGACCGGGGGCTTCCTCCGGCGGGCGAGTGCCATGGTCGAGGGAGCTCACTCCTGAAGAGGCCATGCCTTTCGTTTCGCTCGACTTCATCGGCGCCCAGTCAGCTCTCTTTCACTATGGCCAAACCTTGAATGCTCTCGATCTTGTTTTCTCTTCTTCTTTTTCTTCTTGTCTTTTGACTGTTCCATCAATCGTGCATGATGATGATCTTGATGTGTCGGATTCATCAACTGCTACTTGTTCCCATCAATGTGAGAGCGCCGTAGTATCAAAATAATTAAATATTAAAATTATATGTTTATTTAACAGTTTAAACTATTATAATAATTGATAGTGATCTTATAAAATTTCACATGATATCAAAGTTGGAGTCCTGAATTCGAATATTTCCTAACCACATCTGCATCCTCAATTAGTATTATTAAACTTTTAGAACATTTAGTAATTATCCTACAAAATCTTACACATACCTCTCTTTTATTCTTTCTTTTTTCCCAATGACAATTTAATGTACCACATGAAAATTATATGCATACAGAGACTTGCCATTTCGAGACGGTGCATCAAATTTCCTCTTCTTATCAATGGTAATTAGCTCGGCGCTGATCGAATTCTGCAAGCAGAGGTAAAACCGGATCGCTTACTTACACGGAAATCTTTTTTCACAATTCGCATGGGCGGAACGGCTTCGGTGCATTCGTGGAATCAGTCGAACCGGAGATCCGACCGACCAACGTTTCCGTGCACATTCAAGAAAGAGGACTCTTTTAAGGATGATGACGTGTCTGAACATCAATCGTCGGGAGCGGAGTAGGAAATACAGGTTCCTTTCAAGACACGCAATTTCATGTGATGTTGCCCAATCATGGCAAAGTAGTAACGCTTGTGGTCGTGTCCAGTGAAGCCAGCTTCAAAGTTTCTTGCTGTCACTCCGCAATGGGCTCTTTTCGATTACTGACCACCTAACTTCTGCATTTGTCCATCTCGCTTTCTAATATACAAAGAAAGCCACTTTTTGGTAAAAAAGGTTCTTTCAAAGTCAACATTATGACCCACCTCGCTTGTAAATTATAAGAACATAAAGGTGAGAGGATCCCGAGATTGGAGAATGAGCATAGACCGTGCAATTTATTCTAAGATTCCTATAGTAGCAACGCCAGTAATAATAATAATAATGCAGAAAATTCGCTTTTACAAGTGATCTCATTTCATGGCATATATGTATATTTTAGATATATTAGATTAATTTGTTTTATCAAATATCGGCTAGTATATACGGGGCATAAATGGAAGATCTCATTATAGATGCAATATTTTTTTGCCCCCAGTGGAGTCATCAAGAATTTTTTATATATTATTGGCTATTTTGGCTTTATTATTTTTAGATTGCAACCTCATTAACTTGGTAACGCGATTTATTTCAAAAACAAAAGTTCTGATATTTCTATCAAGAACTTCTTGCAATCCAAGTTATTTTGGATGGTGAGTCCAAAATATTTTCATGAACACTTCTCGAGTTATTCCTTTACTTTTTGGCTTTTTTCAACAGGTTTACCAAACTACCATTGAGGTCAAACATCCTTGTGAAGGATCACAACATCTCGAGATTAAGGGGCCTTCTAATTAAATCATACATATGAAGAAGTTACAAAGAAAGTTTTTACCAAGAAAGTATTCAACTTGTATCAATGCGGTTCTAAATTTTTAATTTAGCTAGTCGAATCTTAAACTTTTTCATGATTTGCCAATATAGTTCATTCGGCCAATTTTAGTTGAAAATTGCTAATATGAATGTTAACATCTTGTGTGGCACAATTGGCATCCTTTTTTAATACTTTCTTAAATTTTATTTATTTTTTACTTTCTTTGCAATTCCTAGTCCTTTTGATAGTGGCCGGTCATTGGCCACAAGCAATGCCTAACAAGGGTCACCCTTGCTCAAGGGACGCTCTACAAGGCCAACCCTAGCCAAAGCCAAGGCAACCTCACCAAGCCTCACTCTCACTAGACCTTATGAGGAGGGCCCTCATTGGTGCTCACCTGAGCCGATGACCAGCCATTGGCAACATGAAGGAAAGAAAAAGAAAGGAAAAATAATTAGAAATTTCAAAAAAAATTCAAAAATTATTCACGTCGATGTCGGTCATGCCACATAATATCATTAGCTTTCACGTCAATGATTTTTTGTCAATATTGACCGGATAGACTACATTAGAAAATTATCAAAAGATTTATAATTAAATTAGTTAAAATAAAAAATTTAGTACTAAATTAGTAAAAGCGTAATATGTTTAGAACTTTCTTGGTAATTTCCTATCAGGCACACTGATTATACCACGGCCCCTTGAAATATGCGCTCGGGCAACATCTTCGCAGTTAAAACTTTACCACACATCCACGTTATTCAAATATCTTCGTCTCTCTCTCTCCCTTTCTTACATTTGATGAGGGGGAGAAAGCGATTGTGAAGAGTCAATTCTTGCGATCTTCGCGATGAATCAACTTCTCCGGGACGATGCCATCCCATCACTTGGGAAAACAAGCTTTTGGGAATATTTATTCCCTAACGGAGGGGCCGATCTCGACAGTGAAAGGGACTGAACTTTAGGCGAGTTCAGCACCAACCTCGGCAAGCCGTAGCTGGATCGTCCGGGCATTGCCGTTTTCACCATCGCTTGGAGGGAGCGTATCGTCGACGTTAGTTTGCAATTCTCCATTAATTGTAAGGGATTGAAGGCATGGGAAGAAGGTGGTCGCCGGCAGCAGGTACGCTCGGTTAATGGCCAAGCCCAAGCAACTCGAGCTTAACGCGGGGATTTACGATTCATGCCCGAGCCCACCCATAATGAAAAGAGTATTGAATTCTCCACACATGAACATTCTCGTCCAACACATGCCAAGACGAGCGGATTGAGTTTAGAAAGGGAACTTTCTTACCAACGTCCATCGACCCCGACCTCTGGGGCCACTACTCAGTGGTCCTAGATGAACCCCTCAAGCCACCACACCCACTATCATCTTTAATCATCGGTGATTGAGCTCATGCAAGGGAGCTTTTGAAACTAATTTAATCGGGATGGCTAGATAGAGTACATGGTACATTCAGAGGTCGTGTGTTATGCTTTCATTTTTTGGGAACTATCTTTTTCAAAGACATAAAGTTATGTTAGGTAGCAAGGATAAAATTCTAAATAAAATAAACTCGAGTATAATAGGGATATAGCTAAGATCAAATTTTGTCTTATGAGGGAGGCAGGTAAAAGTACATAAGATTTATAATATCTATAATATAAAAGTATTTTTTTCTCAAAAAACAAACCTCTCAAATTAATAAAATTAAAATAGTATTTGAATTTTAATATAAAAAATTCAAAATAACAAAAACAAAACAACATTTTTTCTTTATATATTCATATTTTTCTTTATATATTTGAATTTATTTCTATCTTAAACTATAAATTCAATTTCTATAAATAAATATTTAGCATTCATATTTATTTCATATATTATGTATTTTAGTATTTAAGGTACATTAATATAGTTTACTATTTTAATAAATTTTATTAGAGAATGTGGAAAAGGAAGAAGAAATATAAAAAGAGAGATGGAAAAATAATAATAATAATAAGTAAATAAAAACGAAGAAGGTAATAGTGTCACGAGAGATTCTCACTATTTTCATTTGTGTAATTTTTAGGTTCATTTATACTGACATATCATTCATATCAAATAATAAACACAATAAGATATGAAAATATTTAATTTTATTACTTCAATTCTTCAAATAGTGAATAAGATATAGTAAAGTGCTTGAACTTCGTATATTACCTTATCCGGTTTAGAAATTCATACTATGAAATGCAGTTTAATGTACTTTATAAATTAAGTTTGGGACAACGCCTGTGCTTTTGCTGAGCTGACCTGACCGTTATTCTATTTTTCTTTCCCACGAATTTCTCTTACGAACCCCGATGCAGCTTTGCGGAGGACTGCACGGGTCGCCCTTTTTTTAGCAATCGTGTCGGGACAAAATCCTGCGGAGTGTGGGCCCCACTCCCGCCCCCAGTGCCCCCTTTTTTTTTTGTTTTTTTGCTTTTCTGGGAACCCTTTAATAAATGAGCACGTGGCGGGGGTTGAGAATCTGATCAAACATTGAGCCCACGTAATAATACGTACGGCCTAAAATAAAATACAAAAGTTCAAAAAAAAATTTTAAAAAAAGAGAGAGAGTAAAAAGTCTTTGCGGGAACGGCCCCCAAAGTGCCGGCAAATTGTTTAGGATTTATTAGATTAGACAAAGTAAAATAAGAGATAAAAAATGGTTATTTAAACATTTTCCAATTAAAATTTCTCCGTTCGACGGGGGGCATGTCCGCGTGTCCTTTTTAATTCCAGGCGTGATGAAGTTCGAGCTTGACGCCTTTCTGATCACCCGGGTCGATTTTGGCCATCAAAATTCTCGGATCTCCGGTGCCGTCGAGCGCAGCGCAGCACGCCTGGATCGGTCCACACCCAATTCCTGCACGTAACCGCGAACACGCTTTTCACGAGTCATGCTACGCGTCACGGTCCCCGCCAGCGCCGCTGCCCACGGACCAGGCCACGATGCCCTGGTCACGAAGGTCACACGCCCCGGTCATTGTCGGCCAGAACCCAGTGATGGGAACAAGGGCTGCCCAGACACTACCGCTCGTCCAGGTGTTGTGTAGAGTTCACAACGAATGCAGGGAAGCTTCTCGGAAAATTTATTTATTTAATACGCAACATTGACCGAGACTGTTAAGGCTTATTATTAGACATAACAACATAGACATGCACACACATGTGTCGAAATGCGGGCACAATACAAGACGAAAGAAAGGGACATCGCTCGCATTGGGCCACCCTAGCTTTTGCAAGTGTTCCGATGGTTACGAGCAGTTCCTAGACATCCTCATATATCTTGGTCTTATCACCGGCCAACTACTCTATCTAAAGCCATCCTTGTTCCCAAAGTACGTGATTGTTCATGAGCTTAACCGTCGGCACATGTCCCCTAGGTTAGGGCCAAGGTACATGCCAGACTTGATTGTTGGCATTCATTCAAGCCATGTTGGTTCATTGTCCATGCAACAGCCGATGCCCGCTCCCAAAGCTTGAACCATGCTTGTTCACTATCCATGCAAGCCATGCTCGTGCACCGGCATCATGCGAATGCACCGCGATAGTGAACCGGCCCCTTGGTATTTTGATTCAAGAGCGAAAATTTGTGCTTTGGCCAAGCCATAAGGTTCTTGTTCACATTGACCGATCCTTTAGCAATGCCGCCAATCTATCTCAATCCTCCATTGTCTTGCTCAACTACACTCAGTCTGTGCTTAAGATCTATGCTAAGCACACATTCAAGTTGACGTGTCGATTCAAGGGTTCAACACTTAAATTTTTTAAGGGTAAATTCCATCGCCACAGCCTTTTCCTTTAGGGAAGAGGGCTGGGGATGGCTCCTCGCGAGCCCCACCCTGCCGATCACTCGGTTGGCATTATTTGCCTAAAAGCTTGAATGGAAAGGATAATTGCTCGGGGACCAAAGAAAGAAAGCAATCTCGAAATGACTTCGTTGGGTGTAGACTATCATTAATTGCTTAGTTTAATGATGCTTAATTTTGGTTAATTTTCCCCGTGCAATCGATAATTGAGATCGATCGTCTTGTTGGGTTGCTGTCTAAATTAAGAAAGGAGCAAGTGGGTGATAATATAAAATGGAAAAGCTTGAATTGTGGACACGTGTCGCTTGCTTAAGCTTGATTCTCGTGGCAAAGCAAGCTTTTCCAGTGCGAGTCTATCCAACCCATGCGCGAACTCAAGCGCCAATCCGAGAATCCGCCTTTATGCCACCTCGATTCGCTCGTTTCTCTTACTTTCCCTCGTCAAAGACAAACGATTATATCTTTCTTAATCAAGGTGGTGTTTGTTTCAACGAAAGTATTTTTCTGGAAAGTGTTTTCTAGACTTTCTGCTGTTTGTTTCTCCAAAAATAATTTGGTCAATGGAAAATACTTTCCGGTCAACAGAAATATTATGTTTTATTTTAGGAAAATGAATTCCTGTGCATAGAAAGGTGAAAACACTTTCCCTCTTTATTATATCTTTAGTTCCCTCCTTTTTTTGTGGAAAATGATTTTCTGGAAAACATTTTTCATCACATATCACCAAACACAGGAAAACTAATCATTTTCCTATAAAACATTTTCCAAAAATGGTATGATTTCCGCGAAACAAACGCACCCTAAGATTAACATCGTCAAAAATATCAAATTCACACGTCATTAATAAATTTATATTAAAGTGATACATTTATGATAATTTCATTCTCTATTAGTTTCCATTAAATCGTACTATCAAATTGCTGAATCGAATGATATGTAAAGTTGATCGATATATTAATTTGGGATTTTACTCTCAATTTGTTATAGTTGTATCAATTTTATAATTTTTGTAGTATTAATTCAGTTTAACATAAAGTATATTTATCATAAATGTATCAATTTTAGATTTTTTTATAATAAAAAATTAATTTAGAGTATATTTGTCACAAGTATACTAGTTTGGAGTTTTTTGTGATCGTAAATTTATTACAAGTGTACTAGTTTTGAATTTTTCGAGGTATTAACCATTATAATTAATACCACAAAAACTCCAAACTAATACAATCATGACTCATTAATTTCTGTTAAATCTTACTGTCAAATTACTAAATTTAATAACCCATAGCAGTTGGTGGGTGCATAAATGGTGTTTTACCATTTGTTTGTCATAGGTGTAACTATTTGGAATTCTTTATGATATTAATCAAATTTAGTGAAAAAGAATAAATCATAAATTTCTCACAAATGTACTAGTTGAAATTTTTTATAGTCAAAAAATTAGTTTGGAATAAATTTATCGCAAGTGTACTAGCTAAGGTTTTTAATGATTAAAAAATTAGTTTGGGATGTTCACGGTATTAATCTTATTTTTTGTCATTTTATTTAGAATCAACAATTTCTACCAATAAATATAAATAGAAATATACTAATACCTGCATGTGACATTGGATCATAAGCTTCAATTTGGGAGGTAAGCGGGGACTAAACTTGCTCACCAAGCATTCCGTCACTCGATTTCTTTTTTCCCAAGTGACTTTGCTTTGTTAATTTTCCCATTATGTCAAGCATTTTAAAGAATGTAGTAAGTCAAATTTATTTGATAAAGTAGGTATCCAATTCACTTGTATAATTGATCAATCGTTATATTTCGTTGCATTACGATTTTGCCTTTTTTGGAAGGAAAATTAATCGAGAGCTGGTTGCGGTACATGCATGCATGGAGTGCGATATGCAACTACATTGTAGATCACTTTGCCTTGAAATTAATTATAAAAGG
>MU090125.1:3876-43889 GCA_014858505.1 Corymbia citriodora subsp. variegata
GTTTCTTTTTTCTTGTCCAAAATTGCATTTGAAGATTTGACTTTTTGCATGCTTATTATACTATTCTATTTATAGCGGTGAATTAAAGATGGGTGGATGTGAATTTTTTTTTTTTTTTGATGTGGGCTAATATTAATTAATATCCTATATCATTTTATGGAATTGTTTAATGTGGGTCGAGTAAAACTTGGCTCGTGATGAGAGAGCTAGTGGCTTAAAACTCTATAAATAGTGCCCGAGCCTCTCCTCTAACCCTAACACATACAAATATCCTAACAATTATAAGGGCAGTCTCATTGAGCTTGTAATTTAGAGGGTAATAGAGAAGAAGCATTTGAGCTTTGAATCATCATTATTTCATGTCAAGAATGATATATCCGAAATCAAGTGTTTAAATCTTTTTATTTGATTATATATATGGAGATTATGGGGTGCCGTTTTCATGATTTCCCAATTTTCTCGGTGGTTAGAAGATGTCAGGTCTAACTAGCTTAGGTAATATGATGTGAATCTAGTCATTGTAAATTTATGTAATCTCGATAAAAGGTCCTGTTTGGTTCAGCTTTGTCAAGGGACTTTTAGCTTTGAAAGCCCCTTGGCCAAATATGAACACGTTTGGTTCGTTTTTTGGAGGGTTTTGGCCAAATACAATTGCATTTTCAAAGGGCTCTAAAGGCCTTTAGCTTAAGGGAGGTCCGGAGTGACTCTGGGAAGTTTTATCTTGCAAATGCAAGTTACACTATTCATCTTCTCCGAGGAGCTGATGAGGCTGAAGACCGCCGGCCAAGGCGTCCCCGACATGGGCGACCGTTGGCCAAGGCGTCCCTGATGCTGGTGAATGCCAGCCAAGGTCGTGCGACCCAGGCGGTGGTCGCTTGTGCGACCCTAGCGGTGTTCGCCTAGGTCGCGTGGGTCGTGCACCTAAGCGACCGTCGCCTGAGTCGTGAGCCCAAGCGACAGTCACCGTTGCTTGGGTGGCGATCATCGCCATCGCCTGGGTCCAAGCGACAATTGCCGTTGCCTGGGTTCGTGCGACCCAGGTGACAGCGACGGCTGACCACCGCTTAAGGTCGGTGACCTCAAGCAGTGCTGTCCAGTGACTAGATCAGGCTGCCGGAGGTGAATAAATTAAAAAAAAATTACAAATTTTTTATTAAAAAAATAAATTTAGTCAAAGTGCTTTACAAAATGTAGTGTTTACTAAACAGTATTTAGGCAAAAGTTGCTTTGCATTGCAATGAAAAATTTCATTTTACCAAATAGTACTTGCATTTCGGAAAATTCCTTCAACCCAAAGATACTTGTATTTTCCTAAGGGCATTTGCCCAAAGTCGAACCAAATGGGCCCAAAGTAGGATTGTGAAAAATTAAAGTTTAATTCTTTCTCCACTAGAAAACGAGTAAAAATAATGGGCACGGTGGTATTTCAATTACTGAGAAATACGACCAAAAAAAAAATACTGAGAAAAACTAGGGATTCATGAAAAATTTGGGATCGTCTAAATTTTGACTTTGAGGTGGAAGAGATTCTTGGCTTACTCAAATATTATCCCGATTGTCGCAAATTACGATTTTGCCCATCCATAATTTTCATGATCACAGTTTTTTGTTTTGGTCATGAAAATACTTCATTGATCATCATCCAGAGAAGAAGTATATTCATTTCGATAGTCTAAGCATAAAAGCGAAAATAGCGAGTGTGGAGGCATCAACACCCAATTGTGGGGGAGTTTACCGGCCCGGTGGGTTTTGGCTACCCAATCTGCTGCCATATTAGTACCTCTTGGTTCGAAAATTAATTGGGCTTGTGGAAGTTGGCCCAGCAACCATTTGCAATCCTGGACTAGACTTTGGGAAGCCCACACTAGCTTAGTGCAGCCTAAGATCTGCTCAAGCACCGACAGATTGTCACAGGAAATAAGCACATGCAGAGAGGCTTCATTCAGTTGAAGACTTAGCCAATTGGAGTTCAAGTCTGTGGCTTCGTGCAACCAGAGGAGTATCGTACGAACTACTAGGGTTTCGGCGATTTCGGCCGAATGAGCATGGATCTTCGTCACAATTCTGTTGATGAACACACCATCGCTTCCTCGGCAAATCCAACAACCGAACCTTCCAAATCAGACGCAGACCAAGAACAATCAGTGTTGATTTTCACGGAGCCACAATCTGGAGGCAGTCACTGCTCGATAAGAGTGTGTTGATTTTTTGTTGCTGCTGGTTTATGCGAGCCCCATTTCTGATAGATCTGGTAGCTGATTGTTGTGTCATGTTTGATGCGGTTCGGATTTGGCTAATGCCCCTAAAACAGCAGCCCATTCCGTGCCTTCCATATTAGCCACAATGTAGTGGAAAACAAAGCTTTGTCTTGCGTGGAAGCTCCTGAAATCAGGTACTCAGCAACCCATTTATCTATCCTTGTAATGAGTGTAGGGTCAGTGGATAAGCCGAAATCAAAATCTGACCATAACTAATTTGTCCAACCGCACATTATAAATAGGTGTTCGGTGGATTCTGGAGCTAGCACGCATACTGGACAAAGGGTGTTAGGTATGTTTTGTCTCTTGTAGAGGTTGCATTTTGTAGGAATGCCCTCATTACACATGCTCCACATAAAAAACTTGATTATGGGATGAGTGTGTAGTTTCCATATTTCTATCCATAACTTGTTGGGAACCTGAAATGAGGGAGAGGCTTGTGGAACTGGTTGTGTTGTTCTGAGGCTACATTGTTTATTATATCCACTTTTCACTTGGTATTCTCCTGATTTGTTTGCGGTCCACCACAATCTGTTTGGCCGTGAATGCATGCTTAGGGGAATGGCTAGTATTTGTTGCGCTAGAGGAGTATCAAATGTTTCCACTATAAGAGGGAAATCCGATTCTGTATTTACCTAAGTCATTCATTACCAGCACTTAATTTTCACCTCCTTGCTTGGTTTATAAGAGGGTGGCCATCCCAATGGAGGGAGACAGATCTACGTGCAAAGAAAGCCATTTGAGGGAACCACAGCAAGAAGGAAAAGTTCTCAGCAGCATGCTTCGTCGTCCTAGCTGTAGCTGTACTTGCAGGTGACTTACTCTTTTTACTCCTCTTCACATATTTTTTTCATATCTCAAGTTGCACCGAATTATTATTATTATTATTATTACAGATTATTTATTTATTTATCCTGATGTATCCTTTTATGATGTGTGTAGCCAGATCGATTTGACTATGCATATATGAATCGCGATGTAGTTGGATGTTTTATAATATATCTCTCGGCTTCTAGCTATCGTGGATAGTCGAGTTTTTATTGTACATGTAAAGATAATGATGTGTTTAAAATATTTTTATGCAAATTGGGATTTTTAAAAGATTTTCCTTTAATCTCCATTTTCTTTGGCAAAACTGTTAAAATTAATTTGAGAAAGAAGAAACAATTCCGTTTAACTTTGCTGCATTCAATGTCCAAAAGCCCATTTTCTTTAAATTTTCAATTTCTTGACAATGACTCTTAAATTTTCATTTGCAAAAAATAGAAAAAAGAAAAAAGACTCCTCGGTTATGTTTGGAGTATTTTCATGTCTAAAAGTCCATTTTATTATTAATATATATGATATTTTCCATATAACTCGTGATTGTGCTTCTCTATATCCCGGACCGTGCTTATCTTGATTATCCCTAAAAAATATCCTAAATTATATCTGATAATAGATCGGAGAATGGTAACCCTATTTCCTCATCGACTTGAGCGGACAGCCCTGGAGAATTATGCAATACGTAGCCTTCATATTACTAACTTTCCGATCAAGCCTGGAATTCATAGGATCGTAACGAAAGCGCTGTTCTCTCATCTGTGTTTCAGGCGAATTGATGGTGGTCCCGAGCGCGGCGAAAAGCTGCCTGGACGGCTTGCCGTGGGTGCATTTCTACTGCGAGGGCGGCAACCCGTCGCGAGCATGCTGGGGGAATTGCACGCAGCGACACCCTAACCTCATCACCGCCTTCTGCGGAGGTAGCCTGTACCTCAATGCCTGCATGTGTGAATATCAATGTTGATGCATACATCGTGGTTTTTCTCTTTGAATTTCGACCGGAATTGAACTAATGAACTTGAGTACTGCGTCCTTTTCCGGGGATGTTGTAAGCACTTCGATTCGGTTGATCAATAAGATGACCTTTCCATATGATTGATGTCCCTTTTCTTGAATACAAAGGGGACATTGCTTTCTCTGGTTGGGGAAAAGGAAAGATGATCGTACTTGCTTTGCATCTCTTAGTCGCGGACCTGCGAGATACACCGGACGAGGCTGCTGGACACGATACTCACTAGAGGCGCTTTCCAGAATCTCGGGCTGCCGGTTGGATAGTGGTTCGCGGCTAGCAATTACGTCTAGAGCTACTCAAGACGAGTTTCTATAAGCGTTTCAAACTTGTCGTGCAGTCTTGGTATCGATAGGGAAATCAATCGTGAGAGTTCAATGCGAGATAACCTCATTTTTCGTATAGTCTGAAAGTGTAGCAACTTAGGTTAGATGATCTTATATGGGTTTTCAAATTAGTTTACTACGAGCCCTAGTAGTTTTCAACTTAGATTAGATGGTCTTAAAGGCGTGTGCAGACTTTTTAAGAAATTTTTTGGGAAAATGCCTAAGAATTTATCTTACTTTTCACCAAATATTCTCTCACTTACTTTTCCTTTTTAAAGTATTAAGTACACAATCGCTTTTTGTCTCTGAAGACTGCTTTACACTTTCAGGTTAACCGGTTCCGCTCGGTCCAAAAGAGTACCTGAAGTGCTCTGCCTTGCTCAGCTTGATGGGTCAGGAAGTTTTAAGTTCTGCGCCCTCTTTAGAAGTTGCTTTGTTGGCCGAGGAAGCTTGAAGTTCTCAGCATGCTTCATCTCCTAGCTCAAGCCGTAAATTGCTCTCATGCGGTTTTACGGATTACGGGAACAACTTTTTCGGAAAGAAATGTAATCCTAAAAAGTAAAGTTACAAAATTAAGAACAATTTTCAAAATTCTCGTAGGTGGATTAGCGCCTGCACGGAATTTGCATGAAGTGAAACAAATTTTAGCATGCTCTCAAAACTGATAGCAAGTTTGGAGGGAAAAGATCAATTACCTGTACAAACAAGTGGTTTGTATCACTTATAGAAATGAATAAACGGAAAATATTGTTATCATTTATGAAAATGTTTAGATATAAATTGTTATAATGAAAATAATTTTCATTGACTAATTATTTCAAGCGACACAGAAGATGAATTTTTGGAAAATGTCTTTGGTAAGATTGAAGGATACACACAGAAGATGAATTTACAACTTAGGACTCCATCCCTTTATATAGGAATTAAATACAAATGCAAACGATTACATTTAATTAAAAAAAAAAAAAAAGACACAACATCCTGCAAATGTCAATGATGGAGATTTAATGAAGAAGACAAAGCATCCCCATACACGATTATCATAAGCACAAATCAAACGCATAATAAATAAAGTAAAACAAGTATACGGTAACTTTCGTTCTTGAATTCTTTAGAGAAATGCAGCCAACCATAAATCATAGCTTCCTTTTGTCCTCTATCATTGATTGATCTGAGGCAATGTGAACAAAAATCAATTTTACTGTTAATTCAACACGCAGCAAACCGTATACAAAGAAGTCCTTTGAGGAACACGGCAAGATGGGCAAGTTCTCAGCAGCATGCTTCATTGTCCGGGCTCTAGTTTTCATTGCAGGTGACTACTTACTCTTTTCACTCCTCTTCGAGTTGCACCAAATCTTCATCATTAATTTCTTTTAATGCAAACTCTTTTTTATCCTAATGTATTCTTTTATGCTGTGCATAGCCGGATCAATTTGATTATGCATACATGAATCGTGTTGTAGTTAGATAATTTATTATATTTTTCTCTACTTCTAACTATTGTGGATACTCAGTATTATTGTACATGTGAAGATAATAATGTAATTAAATATCTTTATGCGTATTGGAGTTTTAAAATATTTTCCTTTAATCTATATTTTCTTTGGCACAACTGTTAAAATTTATTTGAAAAAGAGAAGACTCGTTCCGTGAGATTTTGGTGCATTCAATGTCCAAAATTCCCATTTTCCTTTAATTTTCAATTTCTGGAACAAAACTCTCAAAACAAAAGGGGACTCCTTCCATCATAGTTCGTGTATTTTGATGTCCGAAAGCTTGTTTCATTATAATAGCTAGATAGATGTTAGAAATATTTAGGATGTTTTTCATATTTCTCAAGGTTGTGCATGTATATGGGAGATCTCTGTATCTTTAATTGTGCATATCTCAATTATTCCTAGAAAATATCCTTGATTTCTCTAACGATAGATTGGGTAATGGTAACCTTTTTGTTGTCGTCAAATTGAGCGAACAATCTCGGAGAACTGTGCGATACGTAAGCTTCATCTTAGTAACTTTCCGTTCAAGCCTGAAATCCACATGATCATAACGAAAGCGCTGTTCTCCTTTGTGTTTCAGGCGAACTAATGGTGGTCCCGAGCGAGGCGAAGCAAGCCTGCCTGGAAGGCTTGCCGTGGGTGCATTGCTACTGCAAGGACGGAAACCGTCGCGAGCGTGCTGGGGGGATTGCACGCAGCGACACCTGAACCTCGTCACCGCCTTCTGCAGAAGCAGCCAGTACCTCCAGGCCTGCATGCGTGAATATCGATGTTGATGGAAGCATCGTGGTGTCTATCCAATTTTCGACCGGAATTGAATTTATGAACTGGATTACTGCATCCTTTATTGGGGAGTAGTTACTGAGCATGAGGGGAGAATGCGCTTGTGGAACTTAGTGACTGTAGCCCAACGCAAGGCCTAACACAATGCTTGAAGCACCTGGTTAAATACTTTTCAGAACATATGTACATATGTTTGAATGAAAAGAAAACCGGTTTCTTTTTCTTTGGTTTTATTCCCTCGTGCTCTATTGAATAATGTGTCATTCTGATCCATCAGTGACGGAGGGAACTGGTACACCATTCATATTGCTTTGTCGACTTGTTTTTTCAGATTTCGAATGACAATAACCGATAAGACTATGATATCGAAAGTTCGAAGCGTGCTTTATGTAATGTTGACTCTTGCTTACTGTGAAGACTAAACCGTGTCAGTAATTCCATTGAAACTCATGTGAATTTATGATTTGCATCGATACACAGACATTACACAGGCTACAACTAGAGTGTGATGCAAAACTGATCAAAGTCTTATTAATATCATCGATCAATTCCCATCTTGAGTACAAAAGATTTCATTACATCATTTGGGGGAAACAAAATATGTCAGCTAAGTTCCGCACTGCTTTGATCAATGTAAGATGGTGTTCAGTTTAGCTGCAAAAGAATAATTGTGGATGAGAATCGGCAAAGATTAAAAGAGAAAAGAAAAGAATAGAAACATATCGTATCGAATATGTCTATGTAATAACATTAAAGGAATAATGTATGTCGGATGTTGTACAGCGTACCAGCGACTTCCTTGGCCGAGCAATCACTGTCGCACCTCATCTCACAGAAGTTCGTGCCAAGGCCACCGTCTTTGCACTCGCTGTGGCACGTGTTGAAGCACGCCTTGAACTGCTCGTCGATGGCTGCTTCCGCCGTGTGGACATTCAATGCCGTGGCGACGACGATGCACATGAGGAACACCGCGACGAGCTTGTTGGCCATTCTGCTTGTTTATTTACCTTAGTCTGCGAAAGGAATGGTGCACTCAGTTTGTGAGTTTCCCTGGCTATAAGAGGTCGCATATGACGTTCATATATAGAGGGAGAGTGACCTCATTTCAAGCATCCGAGTACCTAAAAACTGGGATGACCAGCGGACTTTCCGGTTGATTTTAGTCGCATCATTTGAGAATCGCTGAACTTGCGGATGTAAATCAATGGACAGGCGCTAGACTCTCCATCAGATGTCGGATGGTCAATTTTTAATTTACTCATTGCTTATGCTAAATTAAGCCAAAGATGACAAAGTCAACCACCCCCATCACCCCATTTCAGTTTAATCTAAAAAAGAAGAAGGAAAAGATAAAAAAAGCTGCACCAATCTCAAAATTCATGTGCTGGATTCGAAAAAGGTTCAATGATAAATTGAGGTTGTTTCTCCATAAACAATCTGTTTTTTTTATGGTTATATTCTCTTACTTTCCTCTGAACTGAAGCTAGGATCAACAAGATCCTCTTGGTTTAATTTGAAAGACTGCCTATATTGACTATGTGATTAACCGCGCAATTCGGTTGAGGATATGGAAGAAAGTTTGGTCAGAAAATTTTATGTGTGGGGTTGGTTCGCTAACAGTTGCTTACATTTAGATTAGACTAATATACTTATATATAATTATACATAATTTCATGCATAAAATTTTGTTGGACTCGAAAAGCTTTTAAAAAGAGGGATTACTAGTAAAGGCTTAAGCTGTGCCCTTTTTATTTTATTTATTTTTTATACACTATTCACATCCATCACATACACGATTATCATAAGCACAAATTAAACGCATAATAAATAAAGTACAAGAAGCATACAGTAACTTTCGTTCTTGAATTCTCTAGAGAACATGCAGCCAACCATAAATCATAACTTCTTTTGTCCTCTATCATTGATTGATCCGAGGCATTTGATGGAAAAATGGTAACAATTCAAATAATATCGAGTTAACATAGCGGGATAAAATAATCTCCCATCTTATGTAAACCTAATAGAAATCGATATAATATAGTAAAATAAATACCAAACACGTGAATACAAGACGTTTTTTTACATGGAAAACCTCCTCGGTGTGAGGAGATAAAAAATCACGGGATCGGAATCCATCCGAAAATCTTTACTACCAACAAAGTTGGATGAACAATGTTTTTCTTTAGCAAATATTAGAGGTATATAGTAGCAAAGACCTCAAGAATATAATTCTTGGCAATACACATAAATTTCACTAGAGATCAAGAATAATCTGACAAAAAACGCAAGTTTTGATCAATTCACGAAAAACCTAATGTAGGGAGTTTTAAACGAAAATCAAACTGTTTAGATTCGAGAAGATTGCGCTACAAACACGTTAACAAAATTTTAGCTCAATTAGACCAAGAATCGACCTCCAATGTCAGCTGGATGTAAATCAGACTTTGCCTCAATCCCCAAATTTTTTGTTTTCTCTTTTTCTCTTGATATTGCATCTTTTTGCGGTGACCACTTTAAATATAGTAAGAAACCCTATTTCTTCATATGACTTATCATATGAGCTCAAGCCTTTTTGGGCTTGCAACTCATTAGGCTTTCTCTACATGGGAGTGAACCCAACTAACAAATCTCTCCCCTCACGACAATGTGGAGGGATTCTACATCCGTGCTATCAATTGGCATTGTTCAAGATTCTCTCTTGGTAGAGTCTTCACCATCATATCAAATCCATTATGATCCGTATGAATTTTCTCAAGTTCCAACAACTTTTTGTCTAGAACATCTTTTATCCAATGATATCTAACATCAATATGCTTCGATTTAGAATGAAAAAATGAATTCCTACTAAAATGAATTCCACTTTGATTATCCTAAAATAGCACATACCTCTTTTGTTTGAACCCAATTTCTTCCAAGAACTTCTTCATTCATAGTATCTCTTTACTAGCTTTAATCAATGCAATAAATTCAATTTCGATTGTAGAAAGTGCAACACATTTTTGCAATCTTAACTTCCATGATACAACTCCACCTGTAAAAGAAATCAAATAGCTAGAAGTAGATTTACGAGTATCAATATCTCCTGCCAAGTCGGATTATGTGTATCCAACTAACTCAAGTTTCCCGGTCCCAAAACTGAAATTTGAAGTTCCCCGCAAATACCCCATAATCCACTTCATTGCATTCAAGTGCTCTTTACCTGGATTTGACGAATAGCGACTAATAATAGCAACTACATGTGCCAAGTCTGGACATGTATATACCATCGCATACATTAAGCTTCCTACAGCTGAGGCATATTGAACACTTTCCATGTCTTTCTTCTCTTTATCAGTCGCAAGACTTTACTTCATATTTAACTTAAAGTGGGTAACAAGAGAAGTACTAACCACTTTAGCCTTGTCCATGTAAAATTTCTGAAGGATATTCTTGATATATTTCTCTTGCGATAAAAATAACTTCTTAGCATTTCTGTTATGGGTAATTCTAATGCAAAGAATCTGCTTTGCCGAGCCCAAGTCTTTCATGACAAAAGACTTGCTCAACTATTTCTTCAATAACTTTATTCATGAAGCATTCCTGCCAATAATCATCATATCATCAACATAAAGCAAGAGAATAACAAAATCATTATCAAAAAATTTTTGGACAAACACACAGTTATCCGAGGAAGTCTTTTGATAGCCCTGTTTTATTATAACTGATGCAAACTTTTTGTACCATTGTATCAGTGCTTGTCTTAGGCTATAGAGACTTTTTTTTTTTCAATTTGCACACATAATTCTCTCTCTTTCACTTTAAAATCTTCGGGTTGTTCTATGTATATCTCTTCCTCCAAGTCATTATGTAGGAAAACTGTTTTGACATCCATTTGCTCAATTTCCAAATCTATGGTAGCTGTCAAGCTTAGGACCACACGGATAGAAGACGTTTTCACCACTGGAGAAAATATATCATCAAAATCAATACCCTTTCTCTGACCGAATCACTTAACAACCAATCTAGCTTTGTATCATGGTTGTGAAGTATGTTCATCCTTCAACTTATATACCCTCTTGTTTTTCGAAGCTCTTTTATCTTTAGGTAACTTCACAAACTCAAAAGTATGATTATTATAAAGTGACTGCATCTCATTTTGCATAGTATCAAACCAATTGCTTTTGTACTCATCATCTATTGCTTCTGCATAATACTCTGGTTCACATGCATCAATCAATAATGCATACTCATCTTCAGAATACCTGGTGGAAGGTCGTCGGTCTCTAACGAATCTTCGGACTGGAACATCCAGTGAAACGTCTAATTGAGTCTTTGGTGCGTTATTTGGAACATTGATTTCCTACTGCTCTTCATCAACCTGTGTAGGAATATTTGTAAGAGGAACTAGATCCAAATCAAACAAATCATTACTAACCTGTGGTGTTGAAATCATCTTTGCTTTTTAAATATCTGTTGTCGTTTGATCTTCCATAAACACAATATATCTGTAAAATTTTCTTTTCAATTGGATCATAAAATTTGTAACCAAGCATATCCTATCCATAACTAATAAATATGCACTGTCGTGTTTTCGCATTAAGTTTAGACCTCTCATCTTTAGGAATGTACACAAATGCTTTGTACCCAAAGACACTCAAATAATTATAAGAAACATCTTTGCCTGTCCAAACTCTATTAGGAACATCAAACTCTAAAGGAATGCATGGAAGATTTGATATATGCACAACTGTACTTAAAGCCTCACCCCAAAATGATCCAGGTAGCTTTGACTGTGAAAGTAAGCATCCTACATTTTCAACCAATGTTTTGTTCATTCTCTCAACTAAGCTATTTGATCGAGGCGTCTTGGGAGGTATCTTTTGTCGTATACCTTATTGTCTGCAATATTTATCAAAAGGTTCAATATACTCTCCCTCGTTATTAATTCTGATGTATTTCAATTTCTTTCCAGCCTGTCTCTCAATTGAAACCTGAAATTGCTTAAAAGCATTTAATACTTGATCTTTAGTTTTCAAGATATGAATCCAAATTTTCCTTGAAAAATCATCTATGAAGGTAACAAAGTAAATGGATCTACCAAGTGATTTTGTTTTCATAGGACCGCAAACATCAGAATGCACTAAATCCAGTATACTTGACTTTTTAAAGGAGGGGAGCTTTTAAATGCAACTCTATTATGTTTTCCTACTAAACAGTGAGCACACTTTTTTAACGCCCAACTTTTCAATCCTGAAGGGAGTTTCTTCTTGGCCAATATAGGGTAACTGAGCCTTTTATGCCATAACTCAGCTGCATTTTTGCTATCTACTGCATTAATTTATCTGTGAATAGCTTTGCTTGCATAATATTCAACGAAGAATATTTTTCACCTCTAGCCACAACAAGAGAACTTTTGGTGAACTTTCATTGGCCATTATTGAAAGTGCTGCAATACCTCTCATTATCAAACTTGCCTGTAGAAATCAAATTCAAGCGAATATCAAGTATATGTTTAACTTTATTCAATACTAACCTTGTGCCATTGCTGATTTCTAGACACACATCACCGATGTCTATAACTTGAGCTAGCCCATTGTTTCTCATCTTCACAGATTCGAAGTCACATGATCTGTATGATGTAAAGAAATCTCTATGAGACATAGTATGAATAGATGCATCATTATCAATTATCCAACTGGTCTCATGAGATATAAAATTCATCACATCACCATAAAAAATAATGAGAATGTCTTCTTTAAGTGCAGCAACATGATTGTCATTACTGTTATTATCACTTTTCTTTTCTTTACCTTTCTCCTTTTGTTTTTCCATTTTTAACTAGCAACAAAACCATTGAATGTGTCCTTTCTGATGACAATAATGGCACTAAACATTAGCAAATTTATTATACTTACCTCTGCTTTTATCTCTACTTTTATATTTATTTCTCGGATCTCGAGACTTATTTCTTCCCTTTTTCTCAACAATCAAGGCATTAGAATGTGAAGATGACGATCATTGTGTCTTCCTTCTCATATCTTTATTCAAAATACTACTTTTGATCAAATTCATGGTAATCGTATTATCTGGGGTAGAATTAGACAAAGACGTTCGGAATGTCTCCCATTAATCCGGCAAAGTACCAAGCAACTATAGTGTTTGCATCTTATTATCAAACTTGATTACCATTGTAGCTAACTGATTTATAATTCCTTGAAAAAAAAATTTAAATAATTAGTCAAACGAATATCATCTTGACATTTCAAAGCCATTATCTGTTTTATAAAAAATAACTTATTATTCCCAATCTTTCAAGCATAAAACTGTTTGAGTTTACCTCATAAACTTCGTGCATGTGTTTCCTCAATAATATGGTTCAAATAATTATCATCCACCCACTACCTAATATAACCACACACTTGACGATGAAATATAGATCATTCAGCATCAGTTTTATTCTCCAGTTTCTCCTCGGCAAATACAAGCAAATAAAAATCTTTCACATATAAAATGTCTTCCATCTTCCCTTTGCAAATATGATAATTTGAACAATTCAGTGTAACCATTTTACTCATATTCGTTTCCATTGTTTAATACAAAATAGAAAAATCAAGCAACAACCAGAATCTCTGATATCGTTCTGATGGAAGAACGGTAATAATTCGAACAATATCAAATTAACGTAGCGGAATAAAATAATCTTCAATTTTATGTAAACCTAATAGGAATCAATATAGTATAGCAAAATAAATGCCAAGCACGTGAATACAAAACATTTTTTTTACATGGAAAACCTCCTCGATATGAGGAGATCAAAAATCACAGGACCGGAGTCCACCCAAAAATCTTCACTATCAACAAAATTAGGTGAACAATATTCTTCTCTAGCAAATACTAGAGGTATATAGTAGCAAAGACACCAAGAATATAATTGTTGGCAATATATATAAATTTCGCAAGAGATCAATGATAAATCTAATAAAAAAACATAGGTTTTGATCAATTCACGAAAAACCTGATGTAGGGAGCTTTAAACAAAAATCAAACCGTTCAAATTCAAGAAGATTATGCCACGGACATGCTAACAAAATTTCAGCTCAATCGGGACCATAAATCGACCTCCGGCGCTAGTTTGATGTAAATTAGACTTTGTTCCAACTTCCAAATTTTCTGCTTTCTCTTTTTCTCTTATTACTACGTTCTTTTGCAGCTATCACTTTAAAGATTGTAAGAAACCCTATTTCTTCATATGACTTATCATATGGGCTCAAGCCTTTTTGGGCTTGTAACTTATTAGGCTTCCTTCACATGGGAGTGAATCCAGCTAGTAGGATTGTGAACAAAAATCAATTTTACTGCTAATTCAACATGCAGCCAACCGTATACAAAGAAGTCCATTGAGGAACACAGCAAAATGGGCAAGTTCTCAGCATCATGCTTCATCACCCAGGCTCTAGTGTCATTGTAGGTGACTCCTTACTCTTTTTACTCATCTTCGAGTTGCACCGAATCTTGATCATTAATTTCTTATAATGCGAACTCTTTTTTATCTTAATGTATTCTTTTATGCTGTGCATAGTCGGATCAATTTGATTATGCATACATGAATCGTGTTGTAGTTAGATAATTTATTATATTTTTCTCTACTTCTAACTATTGTGGATACTCAGTATTATTGTACATGTGAAGATAATAATGTAATTAAATATCTTTATGCGTATTGGAGTTTTAAAATATTTTCCTTTAATCTATATTTTCTTTGGCAGAATTGTTAAAATTTATTTGAAAAAGAGAAGACTCGTTCCGTGAGATTTTGGTGCATTCAATGTCCAAAATTCCCGTTTTCCTTTAATTTTCAATTTCTCGAACTAAACTCTCAAATTTTTATTTGGAAAACAAAAGGGGACTCCTTCCATCATAGTTCGTGTATTTTGATGTCCGAATGCTTATTTCATTATAATAGCTAGATAGATGTTAGAAATATTTAGGATGTTTTTCATATTTTTCAAGGTTGTGCATATATCTGGGAGATTCTCCGTATCTTTAATTGTGCATATCGCGATTATTCCTAGAAAATATCCTTGATGTCTCTAACGATAGATCGGATAATGGTAACCTTTTTGTTGTCGTCAAATTGAAAGAACAATCTCGGAGAACTGTGCAACACGTAAGCTTCATCTTCGTCACTTTCCGTTCAAGCCTGAAATCCACATGCGCTGTTGTCCTTTGTGTTTCAGGCGAACTAATGGTGGTCCCGAACGTGGCGAAGCAAGGCTGCCTGGAAGGCTTGCCGTGGGTGCATTGCTAATGCAAGGACGGAAGCCCGTCGCGAGCGTGCTGGGGGAATTGCACGCAGCGACACCCGAACCTTCACCGCCTTCTGCAGAAGCAGCCAGTGCCTCCAGGCCTGCATGCGTGAATATCGATGTTGACGGAAGCATCGTGGTGTCTATCCAATTTTCGACCGGAAACTGAGCATGAGGGGAGAATGTGCTTGTGGAACTTAGTGACTAGCCCAACGCAAGGCCTAACACAATGCTTGAAACACCTGGTTAAATACTTTTCAGAACATATGTACATATGTTTGAATGAAAAGAAAACCGGTTTCTTTTTCTTTGGTTTTATTCCCTCGTGCTCTATTGAATAATGTGTTATTCTGATCCATCAGTGACGGAGGGAACTGATACACCATTCATATTGCTTTGTCGACTTGTTTTTTCAGATTTCGAATGACAATAAGCGATAAGTCTATGATATCGAAAGTTCGAAGCGTGCTTTATGTAATGTTGATTCTTGCTTACTGTGAAGACTAACCCGTGTTAGTAATTCCATTGAAACTCATGTGAATTTATGATTTGCATCGATACGCAGACATTACACAGGCTACAACTAGAGTGTGATGCAAAACTGATCAAAGTCTTATTAATATCATCGATCAATTCCCATCTTGAGTACAAAAGATTTCATTACATCATTTGGGGGAAACAAAATATGTCAGCTAAGTTCCGCACTGCTTTGATCAATGTAGGATGGTGTTCAGTTTAGCTGCAAAAGAATAATTGTGGATGAGAATCGGCAAAGATTAAAAAAGAAAAGAAAAGAATAGAAACATATCGTATCGAATATGTCGATGTAAGAACATTAAAGGAATAACGTATGTCGGATGTGGTGCAACGTACCAGCGACTTCCTTGGCCGAGCAATCACTGTCGCACCTCATCTCACAGAAGTTCGTGCCAAGGCCACCGTCTTTGCACTCGCTGTGGCACGTGTTGAAGCACGCCTTGAACTGCTCGTCGATGGCTGCTTCCGCCGTGTGGACATTCAATGCCGTGGCGACGACGATGCACATGAGGAACACCGCGACGAGCTTGTTGGCCATTCTGCTTGTTTATTTACCTTAGTCTGCGAAAGGAATGGTGCACTCAGTTTGTGAGTTTCCCTGGCTATAAGAGGTCGCATATGACGTTCATATATAGAAGGAGAGTGACCTCATTTCAAGCATCCGAGTCCCTAAAAACTGGGATGACCAGCGGACTTTCCGGTTGATTTTAGTCGCATCATTTGAGAATCGCTGAACTTGCGGATGTAAATCAATGGACAGGCGCTAGACTCTCCATCAGATGTCGGATGGTCAATTTTTAATTTACTCATTGCTTATGCTAAATTAAGCCAAAGATGACAAAGTCAACCACCTCCATCACCCCATCTCAGTTTAATCTAAAAAAGAAGAAGGAAAAGATAAAAAAAGCTGCACCAATCTCAAAATTCATGTGCTGGATTCGAAAAAGGTTCAATGATAAATTGAGGTTGTTTCTCCATAAACAATCTGTTTTTTTTATGGTTATATTCTCTTACTTTCCTCTGGACTGAAGCTAGGATCAACAAGATCCTCTTGGTTTAATTTGAAAGACTGCCTATATTGACTATTTGATTAACCGCGCAATTCGGTTGAGGACATGGAAGAAAGTTTGGTCAGAAAATTTTATGTGAGGGGTTGGTTCGCTAACAGTTGCTTCCATTTAGATTAGACTAATATACTTATATATAATTATACATAATTTCATGCATAAAATTTTGTTGGACTCGAAAAGCTTTTAAAAAGATGGATTACTAGTAAAGGCTTAAGCTGTGCCCTTTTTATTTTATTTGCTTTTTAAACACTATTCACATCCATCACATACAAGATTATCATAAGCACAAATTAAACGCATAATAAATAAAGTACAAGAAGTATACAGTAACTTTCGTTCTTGAATTCTCTAGAGAACATGCAACCAACCATAAATCATAGCTTCCTTTTGTCCTCTATCATCGATTGATCTGAGGCATTTGATGGAAGAACAGTAACAATTCGAATAATATGGAATTAACGTAGCGAAATAAAATAATCTCCACTCCTGTATAAACCTAATAGTAATCAATATAATAAAGTAAAATAAATACCAAGCATGGGAACACAAGACCTTTTTTTACATGGAAAACCTCCTCGGTGTGAGGAGATCATAAACCACGGGACCGGAGTCCACCTGAAAATCTTTATTATCAACAAAATTGGGTAAACAATGTTGTTCTCTAAGAAATACTAGAGGTACATAATAGCAAAGACATCAAGAAAATAATTCTTGGTAATACATATAAATTTCACAAGAGATCAATGATAAATTTGACAAAAAACGTAGGTTTTGATCAATTCACGAAAAACTTGATGTAGGGAGCTTTAAACGAAAATCAAACTATTTAGATTCGAGAAGATTACGCCACGAACACGCTGACAAAATTTCAACTCAATCGGACCACAAATCGACCTCTGATGCCAGTTTGGTGTAAATCAAACTTTGCTTTAACCCCTAGATTTCTTGCTTTCTTTTTTTTTCTCTTATTACTGCATCTTTTTGTAGCTACCACTTTACAAATAGTGATAAACCTTATTTCTCCATATGACTTATTATATGAGCTCAAGTCTTTTTGGGCTTGCAATTCATTGAGCTTCCTCCACATGGGAGTAAGCTCAGCTAATAAATCTCCTATCTCACGATAATGTGGAGGGATTCTCCATCCCCACTATCAATCGGCAATATTCAAACTTTTCTTCTGATAGAATCTTCGTCATCATATCAGAGCCATTATGATTAGTATGAATTTTCTTCAAATTCCAACAACTTTTCATTTAGAACATCTCTTATCCAATGATATCTAACATCAATATATTTCGATCTAGATTGAAAATATGAATTTTTACCAAGATGAATTGCGCTTTGATTATCACAAAATAGCACATACCTCTTTTGCTTAAACCCAAGTTCTTCCAAGAACTTCTTCATCCATAACATCTTTTTACTAGCTTATGTCGCTGCAATAAATTCAACTTCGCTAATAAAAAGTGCAACACACTTCTGCAATCTTGATTTCCATGACACAGCTTCACCCACAAAAGAAGTCAAATGACCAGAAGTAGATTTACGAGTATCAATATTTTCTACCAAGTCGGAATTTGTGTATCAAACTAATTCAAGTTTCACGGTCTCGAAACTAAGTTTCAAATTTGAAGTTCCCTGTAGATACCTCATAATTCACTTCACTGCATTTCAGTGCTCTTTGCTTGGATTTGACAAATAGCGACTAACAATACCAACTACATGTGCAAAGTCTGGGTGTGTACATACCATCACATACATTAAGCTTCCTACAACTGAGGCATATGGAACACTTTCCATATATTTCTTCTCTTTATCAGTCGCAGGACTTTACTTTATATTTAACTTAAAATGGGCAACAAGAATAATACTAACCACTTTATTCTTGTCAATGTAAAAATTTTAAAGGATCTTCTCAATATATTTCTCTTGCGACAAAAATATCTTCTTAGCATCTTTGTCTTGAGTAATTCTAATGCCAAGAATCTATTTTGCTGAGCCCAAGTCTTTCATGGCAAAAGACTTGCTCAACTGGTTTTTCAATAACTCTATTCGTGAAGCATTCCTGCCAACAATAAGCATATCATCAACATAAAGCAAGAGAATAATAAAGTCATTATAAATTTTTTGGACAAACACAAAATTATCCGAGGAAATCTTCTTATAGTCATGTTTTATTATAATTGACGCAAATTTTTTGTACCATTGTCTTGATGCTTGTTTTAGGTCATAGATACTTTTCTTCAATTTATACACGTAATTCTCTTTTCTTTTCACTTTAAAACCCTTAGGTTCTTGCGTATATATCTCTTCCTTCAAGTCACTTATGTAGGAAGGCTGTTTTGACGTCTATTTGCTCAATTTTCGAATCTAAGGTAGCTACCAAGCTTAGGATCACATGGATAAAAGATATTTTCACTACCGGTGAAAATATATTATCAAAATCAATACCCTTTCTCTGATCGAATCCTTTAATGATCAATCTAGTTTTGTATCGTGGTTGTGAAGTGTGTTCATCTTACTTCAACCTATATACCCACTTGTTCTTCAAAACTCTTTTACTTTTAGGTAACTTCACAAACTCAAAAGTAAGATTATTATAAAGTGATCGTATATTATCTCGCATAGCATCAAACCAATTGCTTTTTCATAGCACTCTGGTTCACCTACATCAATTAATAATACATACTCATCTTCAGAATATATGATGGAGGGTCGTCAGTCTTTAACGGATCTCTAGACTAGAACATTCAGTGGAACATCTAATTGAGCCTCTAATTTAGGAATAATATTATCAGTTTCAACATATTCAAGAACATGTACGTTATCTAGAATATTGACTTCCTACTGCTCTTCATAAACCTGTGTAGGAATATTTGTAAGAGGAACTGTATCTAAATCAAACAAATCATTACTAACCTATGGTGCTGAAATCATCTCTACTTTCTTAATATCCTCTATCGTTTGATTTTCCATAAACACAATATCTCTGCTTCTTACAATTTTCTTTTCAACTGGATCATAAAATTTATAGCTAAGCATATCATGTCCATAACCAATAAATATGTATTGCTGTGTTTTCACATCAAGTTTAGACCTCTCATCTTTGAGAATATGTACAAATTTTTTGTTTACCCAAAAACACGCAAATAATCATAAGAAACATCTTTACCTTTGTAAACTCTATTAGGATCATCAAATGCATAGTGTAAGATTTAATACATGTACAACTATACTTAAAGCCTAACCTCAAAAGGATCCAAGTAGCTTTAATTGTGAAAGTAAGCATTTTACCCTTTCAACTAGTGTTTTTTTCATTCTCTCAGCTAAGCTATTTGACTGAGGCGTCTTGGGAGGTGTGTTTTGATGTTGAATATTTTGTTGTCTGAAATATTCATGAAAAGGTCCAATATACTCTCCCCCATTATCAGTTCTGATGCATTTTAATTTCTTTCCAGTCTGTCTCTCAATTGAAGTTTGAAATTGCTTAAAAGCATCTAATACTTGATATTTAGTTTTCAAGGAATGAATCCAAATTTTCCTTGAAAAATCATCTATGAGAGTAACAAAATAAAGAGAGCTACCGAGTGATTTTTGTTTTCATTGAACCTTAAACATCAGAATTTACTAAATCCAGTATACCTGACTTTCTTAAAGGATGTGAGCTTTTAAATTCAATTCTGTTATGTTTTCCTGTTAAACAGTAAGCACACTTTTTTAGCGCCGAACTTTTCAATCCTGAAAGGAGCTTCATCTTGGCCAATATTGACAAATCTTTCTCACTGATATGACTGAGCCTCTTATACCATTACTTAGTTGCATCTTTGCTGTCTATTACATTAATTTTGTTTGTGGACAACTTTGCTTGTATAATGTACAATGAAGAATATTTTTCACCTCTAGCCACAACAAGAGAACTTTTGATGAGCTTCCATTGACCATTACTGAAGGTGTTGTAATACCATTCGTCATCCAACTTGCCTGTAAAAATTAAATTCAAGCGAACATCATGTATATATTTAACATTATTCAATACTAATTTTGTGCCATTGCTAGTTTTTAGGTATACATCACTGATGCCTAAAACTTGAGCTAACATATTGTTTTCTATCTTCACAGATACAAAATCACATAACCTATATGATGTAAAGAGATCTCTATGAGACGTAGCATGAATAGATACACCACTATTAATTATCCAACCGGTTTCATGAGATACAAAATTTTCCACATCACCATAAAAAATAATGAGAAAGTCTTCTTTAAGTATAACAACATGATTGTCATCACTATCATTATCACTTTTCTTCTCTTTACCTTTCTCCTTTTTTAACCGGTGACAAAACTTTTGAATATGTTCCTTCTGATGACAATAATGGCACTCAACATTAGCAAATTTATTATACTTACCTCTACTTTTATCTCTATTTCTCGGACCTCGAGACTCACTTCTTCCCATTTTCTCAACAAACAAGGCATTAGAATGTAAAGATGATGATTCTTGTGTCTTCCTTCTCATCTCTTCATTCAAAATACTACTATTGACCAAATCCATGGTAATCGTACCATTCGGGGCAGAATTAAACAAAGACATTCGGAATGTCTCCCATGAGTTCGGCAAAGTACCAAGTAACCATAGTGTTTGCATCTTATTATCAAACTCAATTCCCATCGCAGCCAATTGATTTGTAACTCCTTGAAAATAATTTAAATGAGTCATATCTTAGAGTCATCATCTGTTTTATCAAAAATAACTTATTATTCCCAGTCTTTCGAACATATAACTATTCGAACTCATCCCATAAACTACGTGCATGTGTTTCCTCAATAATATGGTTTAAAACATTATCATCCACCCACTACCTAATATAACCACACACTTGATGATGAAATATAGACCACTCGGCATCAGTTTTATTTTCCGGTTTCTTCTCGGCAAATACGAACAAACAAAAATCTTCCACGTACAAAATGCCTTCTATACCAAGCATGCGAACACAAGACGTTTTTTTACGTGGAAAACCTCCTTGGTGTGAGAAGATAAAAAACCATGGAACCAGAGTCCACCCAAAAATCTTCACTATGAATAAAATTTGGTGAACAATGTTCTTCTCTAGCAAATGCTAAAGGTACATAGTAGAAAATACCTCTAAAATATAACTCTTAGCAATACACATAAATTTCACAAGAGATTAAGGAAAATTTGACCAAAAACGCAGGTTTTAATCAATCCACAAAAAACTTGATGTAGAGAGTTTTAAACGAAAATCAAACCGTTCAGATTTGAGAAGATTGCGCCACAAACACGCTGACAAAATTTCAGCTCAATCGGACCACGAATCGACCTCCAATGCTAGTTTGATGTAAATCAATCTTTGTCCCAATCTCCAGTTTTTTTGCTTTTTCTTTTTCTCTTGTTATTGCGTTATTACTACTTTAAAGATAGTGAGAAACCCTATTTTCCATATGACTTATCATATGAGCTCAAGCCTTTTTTAGCTTGCAACTCATTGGGTTTCCTCTACATGGGAGTGAACCCAACTAATAGCATTGTGAACAAAAATCAATTTTACTATTAATTCAACACACAGCCAACCGTATACAAAAAAGTCCATTGAGGAACACAATAAAATGGGCAAGTTCTTAGCAGCATGCTTCATCGCCCAGGCTCTAGTTGTCATTGTAGGTGCCTCCTTACTCTTTTTACTCCTCTTCGAGGGGCACTGAATCTTCATCATTAATTTCTTTTAATGCAAACTCTTTTTCATCCTAATGTGTTCTTTTATGCTGTGTGTAGCCGGATCAATTTGATTATGCACACATGAATCGTGTTGTAGTTAGATAATTTACTATATTTCTCTCTACTTCTAACTATTGTGGATACTAAGTATTATTGTACATGTGAAGATAATAATGTAATTAAATATCTTTATGCGTATTGGAGTTTTAAAAGATTTTCCTTTAATCTATATTTTCTTTGGCACAACTGTTAAAATTTATTTGAAAAAGAGAAGACTCGTTCCGTGCGATTTTGGTGCATTCAATGTCCAAAATTCCTGTTTTCCTTTAATTTTCAATTTCTCGAACAAAACTCTTAAATTTTTATTTGGAAAACAAAAGGGGACTCCTTCCATTATAGTTCATGTATGTTGATGTCCAAAAGCTTATTTCATTATAATAGCTAGATAGATGTTAGAAATATTTAGGATGTTTTTCATATTTCTTAAGATTGTGCATATACCTAGGAGATCTTCTGTATCTTTAATTGTGCATATCTCGATTATTCCTAGAAAATATCCTTCATATCTCTAACGATTGATTGGATAATGGTTACGTTATTGTTGTCGTCATTGAGCGAACAATCCCGGAGAACTGTTCAATACGTAAGCTTCATCTTAGTAACTTTCCGTTCAAGCCCGAAATCCACATGATCATAACGAAAGCCCTGTTCTCCTTCAGGCGAACTAATGGTGGTCCCGAGCGTGGCGAAGCAAGCCTGCCTGGAAGACTTGCCTTAGGTGCATTGCTCCTACAAGGACGGAAGCCCGTCGCAAGCGTGCTGGGGGAATTGCAGGCAGCGACACCCGAACCTCGTCACCGCCTTCTGCAGAAGCAGCCAGTGCGTCCAGGCCTGCATGCGTGAATATCGATGTTGATGGAAGCATCGTGGTGTCTATCCAATTTTCGACCGGAATTGAAATTTTTTTTGGTCAGAAATAATTCATTACCATTTATGAAATAGAATGATTACAATTGTTTTCATAGTCCAAGTATAGAAGAAGTAAAAGATGGTGTGGGGGCATAAAAATCCAATTGAGTGGAAGGGACCCAGAGTGGTGGGCCTTGGCTAGTCAATCCATGGCCTGATTTGTTTCCCTCTGTTCATACGTGAGCAAGACATGTGGTAATTGGGCCAGTAATTCCCGACAGTCCAGCAGCGGCGAGCGACAAGCCCAGGAGACAACCTCCCGGCCCTACGCAAGGCCTAACACAATGCTTGAAGCACCTGGTTAAATACTTTTCAGAGCATATGTACATATGTTTGAATGAAAAGAAAACCGGTTTCTTTTTCTTTGGTTTTATTCCCTCGTGCTCTATTGAATAATGTGTTATTCGGATCCATCAGTGACGGAGGGAGCTGATACACCATTCATATTGCTTTGTCGATTTGTTTTTTCAGATTTCGAATGACAATAACCGATAAGAATCTGATATCGAAAGTTCGAAGCGTGCTTTATGTAATGTTGATTCTTGCTTACTGTGAAGACTAACCCGTGTCAGTAATTCCACTGAAACTCATGTGAATTTATGATTTGCATCAATACGCAGACATTACACGGGCTACAACTAGAGTGTGATGCAAAACTGATCAAAAGTCTTATTAACATCATCGATCAATTCCTGTCTTGAGTACAAAGGATTTCATTACATCATTTGCTCTCTTTGGGGGAAACAAAATATGTCGGCGAAGTTCCGCACTGCTTTGATCAATGTAGGATGGTGTTCAGTTTAGCTGCAAAAGAATAATCGTGGATGAGGTTCAGCAAAGATTAAAAAAGAAAAAAAAAAGAAAGAAACATATCGTATCGAATATGTCAATGTAAGAACACTGAAGGAATAACGTATGTCGGATGTGGGGCAACGTACCAGCGACTTCCTTGGCCGAGCAATCACTGTCGCACCTCATCTCACAGAAGTTCGTGCCAAGGCCACCGTCTTTGCACTCGCTGTGGCACGTGTTGAAGCACGCCTTGAACTGCTCGTCGATGGCTGCTTCCGCCGTGTGGACATTCAATGCCGTGGCGACGACGATGCACATGAGGAACACCGCGACGAGCTTGTTGGCCATTCTGCTTGTTTATTTACCTTAGTCTGCGAAAGGAATGGTGCACTCAGTTTGTGAGTTTCCCTGGCTATACGAGGTCGCATATGACGTTCATATATAGAGGGAGAGTGACCTCATTTCAATCATCCGAGTACCTAAAAACTGGGAAGACCAGCGGACTTTCCGGTTGATTTTAGTCGCATCATTTGAGAATCGCTGAACTTGCGGGTGTAAATCAATGGACAGGCGCTAGACTCTCCATCAGATGTCGGATGGTCAATTTTTAATTTACTCATTGCTTATGCTAAATTAAGCCAAAGATGACAAAGTCAACCACCCCCATCACCCCATTTCAGTTTAATCTAAAAAAGAAGAAGGAAAAGATAAAAAAAAAAGCAGCACCAATCTCAAAATTCATGTGCTGGATTTGAAAAAGGTTCAATGATAAATTGAGGTTGTTTCTCCATAAACAATCTGTTTTTTTATGGTTATATTCTCTTACTTTCCTCTGAACTGAAGCTAGGATCAATAAGATACTCTTAGTTTAATTTGAAAGACTGCCTATATTGACTATGCGATTAACAGCGCAATTCGGTTTAGGACATGGAAGAAAGTGCGGTCAGAAAATTTTATGTGTGGGGTTGGTTCGCTAACGGTTGCTTACATTTAAATTAGACTAATATACTTATATATAATTATACATAATTTCAAGCATAAAATTTTGTTGGACTCGAAAAGCTTTTAAAAAGAGGGATTACTAGTAAAGGCTTAAGCTGTGCCCTTTTTATTTTATTTATTTTTTATACACTATTCACATCCATCACATACACGATTATCATAAGCACAAATTAAACGCATAATAAATAAAGTACAAGAAGCATACAGTAACTTTCGTTCTCGAATTCTCTAGAGAACATGCAGCCAACCATAAATCATAGCTTCTTTTGTCCTCTATCATTGATTGATCTGAGGCATTTGATGGAAAAACGATAACAATTCAAACAATATCGAGTTAATGCAGCGGGATAAAATAGTCTTCTCTCTTATGTAAATCTAATAAGAATCGAAATAATATAGTAAAATAAATACCAAGCACACGAATACAAGATGTTTTTTTACGTGGAAAACCTTCTTAGTGTAAGGAGATAAAAAATCATGGGATCGGAGTCCATCCGAAAATCTTCACTATTAACAAAGTTGGGTGTACAATGTTCTTTTCTTGCAAATACTAGAAGTATATAGTAGCAAAGACCTCAACAATATAATTCTTGGCAATACACATAAATTTCACTAGAGATCAAGGATAATTTGACAAAAAATGCAAGTTTTGATCAATCCACAAAAAACCTGATATAGAGAGTTTTAAACGAAAATTAAACCGTTTAAATTCGAGAAGATTGCACTACAAACACGCTGACAAAATTTTAACTCAATCGGACCAAGAATCGACCTCCAATGTCAGCTGAATGTAAATCAAACTTTGCCTCAATCCCCAAATTTTCTGCTTTTTCTTTTTCTTTTGATATTGTCTCTTTTTGTGACGACTACTTTAAAGATAATGAGAAACCCTATTTTTTCATATGACTTATCATATGGGCTTAAGCCTTTTTAGATTTGTAACTCATTAGACTTCCTCTACATGGGAGTGAACTCAACTAACAAATCTCCCTCATCACGACAATGTGAAGGGATTCTCCATCCGTGCTATCAATCGGCAACATTCAAGCTTCTCTCTTAGTAGAGTCTTCGTCATCGTATTAGAGCCATTATGATCCGTATGAATTTTCTCAAGTTCCAACAACTTTTCATCTAGAATATCTTTTATCCAATGATATCTAACATTAATATGTTTCGATCTAGAATTAAAAAAATGAATTCCTACCAAAATGAATTGCGCTTTGATTATCCCAAAATAGCACATACCTCTTTTGTTTGAACCCAAGTTCTTCCAAGACATTTTTTTACATGGAAAACCTCCTTGGTATGAGGACATCAAAAATCACGGGACCGGAGTCCACCCGAAAATCTTCACTATCAACAAAATTGAGTGAACAATGTTCTTCTCTAGCAAATATTAGAGGTATATAGTAGCAAAGACATCAAGAATATAATTCTTGGCAATATACATAAATTTTATAAGAGATCAATGATAAATCTAATAAAAAACGCAGGTTTTGATCAATTCACGAAAAACCTGATGTAGGGAGCTTTACATGAAAATCAAACCGTTCAGATTCGAGAAGATTACGCCACGAACATGCTAACAAAATTTCAGCTCAATCGGACCACGAATCGATTTCCGACGCTAGTTTGATGTAAATTAGACTTTGTTCCAACTCCCAAATTTTCTGCTTTCTATTTTTCTCTTATTACTGCGTTTTTTTGCGGCTACCACTTTAAAGATTGTAAGAAATCCTATTTCTCCATATGACTTATCATATGGGCTCAAGCTTTTTTTGGGCTTGCAACTTATTAGGCTTCCTTCACATGGGAGTGAATCCAGCTAATAGGATTGTGAACAAAAATCAATTTTACTGCTAATTCAACACGCAGCTAACCATATACAAAGAAGTCCATTGAGGAACACAGCAAAATGGGCAAGTTCTCAGCATCATGCTTCATCACCCAGGCTCTAGTTGTCATTGTAGGTGACTCCTTACTCTTTTTACTCCTCTTCGAGTTGCACCGAATCTTGATCATTAATTTCTTTTAATGCGAACTCTTTTTTATCCTAATGTATTCTTTTATGCTGTGCATAGTCGGATCAATTTGATTATGCATACATGAATCGTGTTGTAGTTAGATAATTTATTATATTTCTCTCTACTTCTAACTATTGTGGATACTCAGTATTATTGTACATATGAAGATAATAATGTAATTAAATATCTTTATGCGTATTGGAGTTTTAAAATATTTTCCTTTAATCTATATTTTCTTTGGCAGAATTGTTAAAATTTATTTGAAAAAGAGAAGACTCGTTCCGTGAGATTTTGGTGCATTCAATGTCCAAAATTCCTGTTTTCCTTTAATTTTCAATTTCTCGAACTAAACTCTTAAATTTTTATTTGGAAAACAAAAGGGGACTCCTTCCATCATAGTTCGTATATTTTGATGTCCGAATGCTTATTTCATTATAATAGCTAGATAGATGTTAGAAATATTTAGGATGTTTTTCATATTTTTCAAGGTTGTGCATATATCTGGGAGATTCTCCGTATCTTTAATTGTGCATATCACGATTATTCCTAGAAAATATCTTTGATGTCTCTAACGATAGATCGGATAATGGTAACCTTTTTGTTGTCGTCAAATTGAGAGAACAATCTCGGAGAACTGTGCAACACGTAGGCTTCATCTTCGTAACTTTCCGTTCAAGCCTGAAATCCACATGATCATAACGAAAGCGCTGTTGTCCTTTGTGTTTCAGGCGAACTAATGGTGGTCCCGAACGTGGCGAAGCAAGGCTGCCTGGAAGGCTTGCCGTGGGTGCATTGCTAATGCAAGGACGGAAGCCCGTCGCGAGCGTGCTGGGGGAATTGCACGCAGCGACACCCGAACCTTCACCGCCTTCGGCAGAAGCAGCCAGTGCCTCCAGGCCTGCATGCGTGAATATCGATGTTGACGGAAGCATCGTGGTGTCTATCCAATTTTCGACCGGAAACTGAGCATGAGGGGAGAATGTGCTTGTGGAACTTAGTGACTAGCCCAACGCAAGGCCTAACACAATGCTTGAAACACCTGGTTAAATACTTTTCAGAACATATGTACATATGTTTGAATGAAAATAAAACCGGTTTCTTTTTCTTTGGTTTTATTCCCTCGTGCTCTATTGAATAATGTGTTATTCTGATCCATCAGTGACGGAGGGAACTGATACACCATTCATATTGCTTTGTCGACTTGTTTTTTCAGATTTCGAATGACAATAAGCGATAAGTCTATGATATCGAAAGTTCGAAGCGTGCTTTATGTAATGTTGATTCTTGCTTACTGTGAAGACTAACCCGTGTCAGTAATTCCATTGAAACTCATGTGAATTTATGATTTGCATCGATACGCAGACATTACACAGGCTACAACTAGAGTGTGATGCAAAACTGATCAAAGTCTTATTAATATCATCGATCAATTCCTGTCTTGAGTACAAAAGATTTCATTACATCATTTGGGGGAAACAAAATATGTCGGCTAAGTTCTGCACTGCTTTGATCAATGTAGGATGGTGTTCAGTTTAGCTGCAAGAATAATTGTGGATGAGAATCGGCAAAGATTAAAAAAGAAAAGAAAAGAAAAGTATAGAAACATATCGTATCGAATATGTCTATGTAATAGCATTAAAGGAATAATGTATGTCGGATGTTGTGCAACGTACCAGCGACTTCCTTGGCCGAGCAATCACTGTCGCACCTCATCTCACAGAAGTTCGTGCCAAGGCCACCGTCTTTGCACTCGCTGTGACACGTGTTGAAGCACGCCTTGAACTGCTCGTCGATGGCTGCTTCCGCCGTGTGGATATTCAATGCCGTGGCGACGACGATGCACATGAGGAACACCGCGACGAGCTTGTTGGCCATTCTGCTTGTTTATTTACCTTAGTCTGCGAAAGGAATGGTGCACTCAGTTTGTGAGTTTCCCTGGCTATAAGAGGTCGCATATGACGTTCATATATAGAGGGAGAGTGACCTCATTTCAAGCATCCGAGTCCCTAAAAACTGGGAAGACCAGCGGACTTTCCGGTTGATTTTAGTCGCATCATTTGAGAATCGCTGAACTTGCGGATGTAAATCAATGGACAGGCGCTAGACTCTCCATCAGATGTCGGATGGTCAATTTTTAATTTACTCATTGCTTATGCTAAATTAAGCCAAAGATGAGAAAGTCAACCACCTCCATCACCCCATCTCAGTTTAATCTAAAAAAGAAGAAGGAAAAGATAAAAAAAGCTGCACCAATATCAAAATTCATGTGCTGGATTCGAAAAAGGTTCAATGATAAATTGAGGTTGTTTCTCCATAAACAATCTGTTTTTTTTATGGTTATATTCTCTTACTTTCCTCTGGACTGAAGCTAGGATCAACAAGATACTCTTGGTTTAATTTGAAAGACTGCCTATATTGACTATGTGATTAACCGCGCAATTCGGTTTAGGACATGGAAGAAAGTGCAGTCAGAAAATTTTATGTGTGGGGTTGGTTCGCTAACAGTTGCTTACATTTAGATTAGACTAATATAATTATATATAATTATACATAATTTCAAGCATAAAATTTTGTTGGACTCGAAAAGCTTTTAAAAAGAGGGATTACTAGTAAAGCTTAAGCTGTGCCCTTTTTATTTTATTTACTTTTTAAACACTATTCACATCCATCACATACACGATTATCATAAGCACAAATTAAACGCATATTAAAAAAAGTACAAGAAGTATACAGTAACTTTCGTTCTTGAATTCTCTAGAGAACATGCAGCCAACCATAAATCATAGCTTCCTTTTGTCCTCAATCATCTATTGATCTGAGGCATTTGATGGAAGAACAATAACAATTCGAACAATATCGAATTAACGTAGCAAAATAAAATAATCTTCACTCCTGTGTAAACTTAATAGTAATAAATATAGTAGAGTAAAATAAATACCAAACATGTGAACACAAGACGTTTTTTTATGTGAAAAACCTTCTCGGTGTGAGGAGATTAGAAACCACGGGACTGGAGTCCACCTAAAAATCTTCATTATCAACAAAATTGGGTAAACAATGTTGTTCTTTAGCAAATACTAGAGGTACATAATAGCAAAGACATCAAGAAAATAATTCTTGGCAATACACATAAATTTCACAAGAGATCAGGATAAATTTGATCAAAAACGTAGGTTTTAATCAATTCACGAAAAACCTGATGTAGGGAGCTTTAAATAAAAATCAAACCGTTTAGATTCGAGAAGATTGCACCACGAACACGCTGACAAAATTTCAGCTCAATCGGACTACGAATCGATCTCTAATGCCAGTTTGGTGTAAATCAGACTTTGCTTTAACTCCTAGATTTCCTACTTTCTCCTTTTCTCTTATTACTGCATCTTTTTGCATTTACCACTTTAAAAATAGTGATAAACCTTATTTCTCCATATGACTTATTATATGAGCTCAAGTCTTTTTGGGCTTGCAACTCATTGAGCTTTCTCCACATGGGAGTAAACCCAGCTAACAAATCTCTCCTCTCACAATAATGTGGAGGGATTCTCCATCCCTGCTATCAATCGGCAATATTCAAACTTCTCTTCTGGTAGAGTCTTCATCATCATATCAAAGCCATTATGATTAATATGAATTTTCTCAAATTCCAACAACTTTTCATTTAGAACATTTCTTATCCAATGATATCTAACATCAATATATTTCGATCTAAAATGAAAAGATGAATTCTTACCAAGATGAATTGCACTTTGATTATCACAAAATAGCACATACCTCTTTTGCTTGAACCCAAGTTCTTCCAAAAACTTCTTCATTCATAGCATCTCTTTACTAACTTATGTCGCTACAATAAATTCAATTTCGGTGGTAGAAAGTGCAACACACTTCTACAATCTTGACTTCTATGACACAGCTTCACCCACAAAAGAAGTCAAATAACCAGAAGTAAATTTACGAGTATCAATATCTCCTGCCAAGTCAGAATTTGTGTATCCAACTAATTCAAGTTTCACGGTCTCGAAACTGAGTTTCAAATTTAAAGTTCCCCGCAGATACCTCATAATTCACTTCATTGCATTCCAGTGCTCCTCGCTTGGATTTGACAAATAGCGACTAACAACACAAACTGCATGTGCTAAGTTTAGGCGTGTACATACCATCATATACATTAAACTTCCTATAGTTGAGGCATATGGAACACTTTCCATATATATTTTCTCTTTATCAGTGTCGCGACCCTCCCGAAGGAGGTTAATGGATTACTAAATGCAGTGCTTAGCACGGACTCTCTCAAGTCTTACCAATTGCAACTTGGTATTCGATTCAACCATGATATTTATCTTACCTATTGGAGCCACCACTAATTGGTTTTGGGTTGATTAGACACTCAAGTAAAATGTGGGAGTACATTTTACTTCTGCGAATCAAAAATCATGAGTTCAAGGACTTGTACATTTTCTCTTTATTTCGAAAATGTTTTGCATGCAATCTTTGTTCATTTTTTTATGCCACTAACATGTGATGAGTGATCAGACAAGTGAGCACTCAAGAAAGTAACAACCAACAATCAATGCAGTAGATACATTGTGAAGGAACTTAAGAACCTAGATGCGCTAAGCAAGTGTATCCCCCTATCCATTGCCACAAGTTTCTACATTGGAAATTTTGCTTCTACTTTCAAATCGATGGACGGATGATGAACCGTGACGATGGCCCGATGATGCTTATTGTGTTATAGCTATTCTTGACGAAACTCCCTTGATATTGCTTGACGATTTCCTCGCGTTTGTGCCTGATGTTGGTCTTCTTCAAGTGTGGTAGCAACTTCGTAGATGAGGAATGATGTGGACTTCTCGAGGGAGATAACGATGACAAGTGAGCTGCGTGATTTCTTTGGTATCTTCGAGTATTGTGTATCGAGCTTGGAGTCCCTCAAGGTGGACGTTCTTCTCTGTGGTATCCCAAGTTTTGACTTTGTGCATGTATTCCCATAAAAAATGATAATGGGACACTGATGAGGAATAGGCGTGAAAGCCCACAATGATTAAGAAATTGAATTCTTTCCTTTTCTTTATGCAAGGCTTAACCTGGACATTAAATGAAAGCTTGGTTACAAAAGTTTGAATGGAAAAATAGAATCGAAAACAATCAAACTAAAAGAATAAGAGAAAATGCTTGACTTAGATTCATGAAAGTGGTCGATCTCCAACGACAATGGATGTCAAGAGGACTAGTCTCACCAGTCTCTTTAGTGATGAATCGGACCTTCAGCAAGAAGAAGGAATTCGTGGTCTCTAATTGTCTTTGCGATTGCTTCACTCCTACAGCGTAGACTCATAAAGGAAAACCACGATGATAAACAAACCTCTCTCTATTTTTCCCCTCTTCCTTTTTCCCTCAAGGTGTTTAGGTTGACCTCCTTTTATAGTGGTCCCAAGCGTCTCTTTCTACGGGCAATTTTCTGAGTTTCCTTTTCTCATTGCCTTAATTCATGGTCCGCAAATTGGTACGCGATTTTGTAGCCAGCTCAATCTTTCCTATTTCATGTAAGCCATTTAGACCTGAATATCTTGATTCCTTCCTTTGTCAAATTTCTTGCCTTCTTGTTCACCCGATTTTTGGCTCTTGATTCTTAATCAGAAATTCGGATCCTCATTTACCGAAATCCGAATATCCATCAGAACAAAAATGACTGACTAGGATTCCAACCTTCCTTGCATAGCGAATTAGATTGATCCCCTCTTATTTTCCAGCTCATTAGCTTCCTTTTGTAAGTCTCCATAGTTCACACTTTCCACAAATATTTTCGTTTTCTTCCCTCCATTTTGTCCATCCTATCCCATGAATTCCTCTGAAATTTATTAGAGAGAAGATTCTTTGTGGAAATTGTGACCCCCTAGTATCCAATTGATTTCATTCCGAATTTTTTATCCTCATGTGTGCAATTTATTTGTCCCCTTCCTCATATTATGGGCAAGGTTCATGGTCCCTTATTAGGTTGAACATAATTTCTGGTTTTACTTAAAGGTTGAGTCAGCTTGCAAATATAGCCACACATTAGGTCAAAATTTAGGTATCAACAATCAGTTGTAGGATTTTGCTTCATATTTAACTTAAAATGAGTAGCAAGAAGAGTACTAACCATTTTAGCCTTGTCAATGTAAAATTTCTGAAGGATCTCTTTGATATATTTTTCTTGTGACAAAAATAACTTCTTAGCATCTTTGTCTCAAGTAATTCTAATGCCAAGAATTTGTTTCGCTGAGCCCAAGTATTTCATGGCAAAAGACTTGCTCAACTGTTTCCTCAATAACTCTATTCATGAAGCATTCCTGCCAACAATAAGCATATCGCCAACATAAAGTAAAAGAATAGTAAAGTCATCATTAGAAATTTTTTGGACAAACACACAATTATCCGAGGAAATCTTCTTATACCCATGTTCTATTATAACTGATACAAATTTTTTATACCATTGTCTCGGTGCTTGTTTTAGGTCATAGATACTTTTCTTTAATTTACACACATAATTCTCTTTTCCTTTCAGTTTGAAACCCTTAGGTTGTTGCGTATATATCTCTTCCTTCAAGTTACTATGTAGGAAGACTGTTTTGACATCAATTTGCTCAATTTTCGAATCTAAGGTAGCTACCAAGCTTAGGACCACATGGATAGAAGACATTTTCACTATCGATGAAAATATATTATCAAAATCAATACCCTTTCTTTGATCGAATCCCTTAACAATCAATCTAGTTTTGTACCATGGTTGTGAAGTATATTCATCTTGTTTCAACCTATATATCCACTTGTTCTTCAAAGCTCTTTTACTTTTAGGTAACTTCATCAACTCAAAAGTAAGATTATTATAAAATGACCGTATCTTATCTCGCATAGTATCAAACCAATTGCTTTTGTACTGATCTTCTATTGCTTTTGCATAGCACTCTGGTCCACCTACATCAATCAATAATACATACTCATCTTCAGAATATCTGGTGGAAGGTCGTCGGTCTCTAATGGATCTCTAGACTAGAACATCCAGTGGAACATCTAATTGAGTCTCTGGTTTAGGAATAATATTATATGTTTCAACATATTCAAGAACATGTACATTATCTAGAACATTGACTTCCTACTACTCTTCATAAACCTGTGTAGGAATATTTGTAAGAGAAACTGTATCCAAATCAAACAAATCATCACTAACCTATGGTGCTTTCTTAATATCTTCTATCGTTTGATTTTCCATAAACACAATATCTCTACTTCTTACAATTTTCTTTTCAACTAGATCATAAAATTTATAGCTAAGCATATCATGTCCATAACCAATAAATATGTATTGTTGTGTTTTCACATCAAGTTTAGACCTCTCATCTTTGGGAATATGTACAAATGCTTTGCACCCAAAGACACGCAAATAATCATAAGAAATATCTTTACTTGTCCAAACTCTATTAGGATCATCAAACGCATAGTGTAAGATTTAATATATGTACAACTGTACTTGAAGCCTCACCTCAAAATGATCTAGGTAGTTTTAACTGTGAAAGTAAGCATTTTACCATTTTAACTAGTATTTTGTTCATTCTCTCAGCTAAGCTATTTGACTGAGGTGTCTTGGGAGGTATCTTTTGATGTTGAATACTTTGTTGTCTGGAATATTCATCAAAAGGTCCAATATACTCTCCCATATTATCAATTCTGATGCATTTTAATTTCTTTCCAGTCTGTCTCTGAACTGAAACTTGAAATTGCTTAAAAGCGTCTAATACTTGATATTTAGTTTTCAAGGAATGAATCCAAATTTTCCTCGAAAAATCATCTATGAAGGTAACAAAATAAAGAGAGCTACCAATTGATTTTTGTTTTCATAGGACCTTAAACATCAGAATTTACTAAATTTAGTATACCTGACTTTCTTGAAGGAGGGGAGCATTTAAATTCAATTATGTTTTGTTTTCCTGCTAAATAGTAAGCACACTTTTTTAGTGCTGAACTTTTCAATGCTGAAAGGAGCTTCATCTTGGCCAATATTGACAAATCATTCTCACTGATATGATTGAACCTCTTATACCATTACTCAGCTGCATCTTTGCTGTCTACTATGTTAATTTTGTTTGTGGATAACTTTGCTTGCATAATGTACAACGAAGAATATTTTTCACCTCTAGCCACAATAAGAGAATTTTTGGTGAGTTTCCATTGACCATTACTGAAGGTGTTGTAATACCATTCATCATCCAACTTGCCTGTAGAAATTAAATTCAAGCAAATATCAGGTATATATTTAACATTATTCAATACTAACTTTGTGCCATTGCTGGTTTTTAGGCATACATCACTGATGCCTACAACTTAAGCTAGCCTATTGTTTTCTATCTTTACAGATCCAAAGTCATCTAACCTATATGATGTAAAGAAATCTCTATGAGACGTAGCATGAATAGATGCACCACTATTAATTATCCAATTGGTTTCATGAGATACAAAATTCACATCACTATAAAAAATAATGAGAAAGTATTTTTTAAATGCAGCAACACAATTGTCATCACTGTTATTATCACTTTTCTTCTCTTTACCTTTCTCCTTTTGTTTCTCATTTTTTAACTGGTGACAAAACTTTTGAATATGTTTTTTCTGATAACAATAATGGCACTCAATATTAGCAAATTTATTATATTTACCTCTGTTTTTATCTCTATTTTTTGGACCTCGAGACTCACTTCTTCCCCTTTTCTCAACAAACAAGGCATTAGAATGTAAAGCGGATGATTCTTATGTCTTCCTTCTCATCTCTTCATTCAAAATATTGCTATTGACCAAATCCACAGTAATCGTACCATCCGGGGCAGAATTAAACAAAGATACTCAGAATGTCTCTTATGAGTTCGACAAAGTACCAAGCAACCATAGTGTTTGCATCTTATTATCAAACTCAATTCCCATCGCAGCCAACTCATTTATAACTCCTTGAAAAGAATTTAAATGACTAGTCAAACAAATACTATTTTCATATCTTAGAGCGATCATCTGTTTTATCAAAAATAACTTATTATTCCCAGTCTTTCAAGCATATAACTATTTGAGCTTATCCCATAAACTACGTGCATGTGTTTCTTCAATAATATGGTTTAAAACATTATCATCCACCCACTACCTAATATAATCACACACTTGATGATGGAATATAGACCACTCAGCATCAGTTTTATTTTCCAGTTTCTTCTCAGCAAATACAAATAAACAAAAATCTTTCACATATAAAAGTCTTCTATACCAGCATGCGAACACAAGACGGATTTTTACGTGGAAAACCTCCTTGGTGTGAGGAGATCAAAAACCACGAAACCGGAGTCCACCCGAAAATCTTCACTATGAATAAAATTTGGTGAACAATGTTCTTCTCTAGCAAAAACTAGAGGTACATAGTAGCAAATGCCTCTAGAATATAATTCTTAGCAATACACATAAATTTCACAAGAGATTAAGGATAAATTTGACCAAAAACGTAGGTTTTGATCAATTCATGAAAAAACTGATGTAAGGAATTTTAAAAGAAAATCAAACCGTTCAGATTTGAGAAGATTGTGCCATGAACACGCTGACAAAATTTCAGCTCAATTGGATCACGAATCGACCTCCAACACTAGTTTGATGTAAATCAGACTTTGCCCCAATCTCCAGTTATTTTGCTTTTTTTTTTTCTCTTGTTATTGCGTCTTTTTGCGATTACCACTTTAAAGATAGTGAGAAACCCTATTTTTCTATATAACTTATCATATGAGCTCAAGCCTTTTTTAGCTTGCAACTCATTGGGCTTCCTCTACATGGGAGTGAACCTAGCTAATAGCATTGTGAACAAAAATCAATTTTACTGTTAATTCAACACACAGCCAACCGTATACAAAGAAGTCCATTGAGGTACACAGTAAAATGGGCAAGTTCTTAGCAGCATGCTTCATCGCCCAGGCTCTAGTTGTCATTGTAGGTGCCTCCTTACTCTTTTTATTCCTCTTCGAGTTGCACTGAATCTTCATTATTAATTTCTTTTAATGCGAACTCTTTTTCATCCTAATGTGTTCTTTTGTGCTGTGTGTAGCCGGATCAATTTGATTATGCATACATGAATCATGTTGTAGTTAGATAATTTATTATATTTCTCTCTACTTCTAACTATTGTGGATACTCAGTATTATTGTACATGTGAAGATAATAATGTAATTAAATATCTTTATGCGTATTGGGGTTTTAAAAGATTTTCCTTTAAGCTATATTTTCTTTGGCACAACTGTTAAAATTTATTTGAAAAAGAGAAGACTCGTTCCGTGTGATTTTGGTGCATTCAATGTCCAAAATTCCTGTTTTCCTTTAATTTTCAATTTCTCGAACAAAACTCTTAAATTTTTATTTGGAAAACAAAAGGGGACTCCTTCCATTATAGTTCATGTATGTTGATGTCCAAAAGCTTATTTCATTATAATAGCTAGATAGATGTTAGAAATATTTAGGATGTTTTTCATATTTCTCAAGATTGTGCATATACCTGGAAGATCTTCTGTATCTTTAATTGTGCATATCTCGATTATTCCTAGAAAATATCCTTCATATCTCTAACGATTGATTGGATAATGGTAACGTTTTTGTTGTCGTCATTGAGCGAACAATCTCGGAGAACTGTTCAATACGTAAGCTTCATCTTAGTAACTTTCCGTTCAAGCCCGAAATCCACATGATCATAACGAAAGCCCTGTTCTCCTTCAGGCGAACTAATGGTGGTCCCGAGCGTGGCGAAGCAAGCCTGCCTGGAAGGCTTGCCGTGGGTGCATTGCTCCTATAAGGACGGCAGCCCGTCGCAAGCGTGCTGGGGGAATTGCATGCAGCGACACTCGAACCCCGTCACCGCCTTCTGCAGAAGCAGCCAGTGCGTCCAGGCCTGCATGCGTGAATATCGATGTTGATGGAAGCATCGTGGTGTCTATCCAATTTTCGACCGGAATTGAATTTATGAACTGGATTACTGCATCCTTTATTGGGGAGTAGTTACTGAGCATGAGGGGAGAATGTGCTTGTGGAACTTAGTGACTGTAGCCCAACGCGAGGCCTAACACAATGCTTGAAGCACCTGGTTAAATACTTTTCAGAACATATGTACATATGTTTGAATGAAAAGAAAACCGGTTTCTTTTTCTTTGGTTTTATTCCCTCGTGCTCTATTGAATAATGTGTCATTCTGATCCATCAGTGACGGAGGGAACTGATACACCATTCATATTGCTTTGTGGACTTGTTTTTTCAGATTTCGAATGACAATAACCGATAAGACTATGATATCGAAAGTTCGAAGCGTGCTTTATGTAATGTTGATTCTTGCTTACTGTGAAGACTAACCCGTGTCAGTAATTCCATTGAAACTCATGTGAATTTATGATTTGCATCCATACGCAGACATTGCACAGGCTACAACTAGAGTGTGATGCAAAACTGATCAAAGTCTTATTAATATCATCGATCAATTCCTGTCTTGAGTACAAAAGATTTCACTACATCATTTGGGGGAAACAAAATATGTCGGCGAAGTTCCGCACTGCTTTGATCAATGTAGGATGGTGTTCAGTTTAGCTGCAAAAGAATAATTGTGGATGAGAATCGGCAAAGATTAAAAAAGAAAAGAATAGAAACATATCGTATCGAATATGTCTATGTAATAACATTAAAGGAATAATGTATGTCGGATGTTGTGCAACGTACCAGCGACTTCCTTGGCCGAGCAATCACTGTCGCACCTCATCTCACAGAAGTTCGTGCCAAGGCCACCGTCTTTGCACTCGCTGTGGCACGTGTTGAAGCACGCCTTGAACTGCTCGTCGATGGCTGCTTCCGCCGTGTGGACATTCAATGCCGTGGCGACGACGATGCACATGAGGAACACCGCGACGAGCTTGTTGGCCATTCTGCTTGTTTATTTACCTTAGTCTGCGAAAGGAATGGTGCACTCAGTTTGTGAGTTTCCCTGGCTATAAGAGGTCGCATATGACGTTCATATATAGAGGGAGAGTGACCTCATTTCAATCATCCGAGTACCTAAAAACTGGGAAGACCAGCGAACTTTCCGGTTGATTTTAGTCGCATCATTTGAGAATCGCTGAACTTGCGGGTGTAAATCAATGGACAGGTGCTAGACTCTCCATCAGATGTCGGATGGTCAATTTTTAATTTACTCATTGCTTATGCTAAATTAAGCCAAAGATGACAAAGTCAACCACCCCCATCACCCCATTTCAGTTTAATCTAAAAAAGAAGAAGGAAAAGATAAAAAAAAAGCTGCACCAATCTCAAAATTCATGTGCTGGATTTGAAAAAGGTTCAATGATAAATTGAGGTTGTTTCTCCATAAACAATCTGCTTTTTTATGGTTATATTCTCTTACTTTCCTCTGAACTGAAGCTAGGATCAACAAGATCCTCTTGGTTTAATTTGAAAGACTGCCTATATTGACTATGTGATTAACCGCGCAATTCGGTTTAGGACAGGGAAGAAAGTGCGGTCAGAAAATTTTATGTGTGGGGTTGGTTCGCTAACAGTTGCTTACATTTAAATTAGACTAATATACTTATATATAATTATACATAATTTCAAGCATAAAATTTTGTTGGACTCGAAAAGCTTTTAAAAAGAGGGATTACTAGTAAAGGCTTAAGCTGTGCCCTTTTTATTTTATTTATTTTTAATACACTATTCATATCCATCACCTAGATGTGGATACTTTATTTTTAGCAAGCAAAACTAATAACCCATGCCAACGGTGATAGGTGTGGGATGTGGAGAAGAAAAATGGGTCGCATAGCCTGTCTACTTAATATTTATTAATTAAATCGCGTTTTATAT